>JADRCD010220880.1:0-12671 GCA_019843815.1 Montemys delectorum | reverse complement strand
TCGCTGTAGAGTTAGCGTTCATGTCTAGAGTGATTCTAGGTCACATGATTAATGTATTTATGAAAACATGCAGCTCTTAGTGCTTGAAGCAAAGGTGCAATATCCAGTGGTATTAGTGGCAGCTTTGGGGAGAAAGCTAAGACCTACCCCCCCCCCCCACCCCACTCCTGAGTTCTCAAATGGTGAGTGCACCTCACCATGTTGGTTTATATCCTTGTTCATTGGAATCCAGAATTAGTCACAGATAGGGGGACCGTTTCTCATTTTTTTTCTCTTGTAAAAATTAAAATAAAACAAAACAAAATTAAATTAAATTAAAAGACACTTGGCAAAACAGAGCTAAAAACTGAAAAATAGATAGAGTGGCCCAGGTACCCAGAGGTTATTTGTACCTAGTCACCTTAGAACTCAGGAACACCAACTTAATTTCTGAGGAGTTTTTTCTTTCCTCATTTTTTTCAGCAGATAAATCTAACCTCTGATTTTCTTTTCTTTTACTTAAAAGCTCCAAAAACGAGAGAAGACATGCAGGGCTTACCTTAAGGTATCTTTCCTGTCTCTCCCCTGCTTCCTCTGCTCCTCAGCTGCCTGCCACGCTTCCGCCATCTTGCTGCATGACTCCGAATTTTCAGTCTTTGATAATTATATAATGTGCCCCATATCAGCTGTACCAATGTTGGCTTCTCTCAGAACAAGCCAATAACATTTTACTGATTTTTTTTTTTTGCTGGTTTCCCATTTATATAAAAAAAGAAAATACAAGAACTTTAATGAATATCCTCTGAATTGGAAGAAAGCACATAGTAGTCCCTCTGTTTTCTGTTACCCATCTCTGGATTCAACAACCTGAAACAGCTATGATATATTCTTGGCAGTTTATCATATCAAAGACTGTATGGGCATAATATATGTGCATGTAAAAGTCACTGCTTTCTGATCTCTGGGGTGTACTGTTCAATAAATTAGGCTTTGTTCTGGCCTTTTGGGAATTTGCTTCTGGAAGCAGGCTGGTGAGTGTGGGTATCCAGAAGTAAAATACGAACATTGCAAAGGTGATTCCAGTCTATGCTGGGTGGAAGTTCTTTTCAGGTTCATAGGAACAAAGAGGCACTTCTGTGCCACGGCCAGCATTTTTTCCTAGTGTGTTTGACATGACAGGCAGCGTGCCAAGGCTCTTCATGCCAGTAAACCAAACTTGTACTATTGTATTTTGGTTTGCTCTGTGGGTTAGAAGTTTCTTGCTGTGCAGTTAACTATTACCTAGGTAAATCTAACCCAAAAGGACAAATTCCCATAGTGGGGGACAAACCCAAGAACTTCTGTAGTTTTGTAAATGAGAAGTTACTCAAAAGCTGAAACCTCATAAACTTGGTTGACAAGGTCAAGGCTGGGCACAGCAAACAGGGAATCACCCGTTAGCAAGGTCAGGGAGGGGCCCAGAGAACAGCCACTCACCTGTTAGGAAAGGTCAGGGAGGGGGCACCTAGAACAACATCTCACCTGTTAGCAAATGACACCTTTGGATCTGAGCTCTTTGCAAGAAAAGGGAAATCAGGTTGCAGGTAAAAATGTTGTAAAAAATCCGTTAAGAAATCAGATTTTGGGTGCAGCTGCTGCAGATCTGGGGAGGAATCCACACTCAGATGCTGAGGTTCTTATTAAGATTCTAATGTGTGGGATGCGGCCACCAGTATGTTGCCCAAGACATAGCTCACTGAGCCAAGAGTCAGCTTCCCCCAGCTTTGCCAAGAAAAGACTGTTGCAGGGATGTGGCCAGGCTAATGCTTACCTTGATCCTACCTGAAAATCGTAAATGGTAACAAAGAAGGAGCGTTTCACATTGGTGGCAGCGTGCTGTCAGGAGGAGTAAACACACATGCTAAACCTCAGTATGACTTTAATTTCTGACCAGTGTCATTTTCAATGTGTTTCAAATGAGCTTCTCTCTTCAGACAAGAATAATAAGCCTCCTTAAATTACAAATCAGACTTACTCTATGCAAATGAAGTAAGTTTCTACTTGGCTACAGAAGATTCATTTGTAACTTAGATTAGAGACTCTGGTCTGTATTTCTTGGTGACTAATGAATCTGGTCTCAGCAGACCAATTTCTGTTCCAGTCTAGTTACTGGCTGAAGAAGCATCCTTGTGCGCATTCTGGACTAGTCTATCTCCCATTAGAAACAGAAAAAGCCTTTAACACCACTTGGAAGTACCTTCCACCTGCCACAGAGGTCATGGTGGCTCACAAGGCAGACTGAACGAGGGTATTAAGATGGATTAAGCTAATTAATCTTACTCTGACAATAGAATAGCCTCAAACAACTTTTCCCCTTGCTCATACAGAGCTTCTAAAAAGAAAAGAAAAAAAAACCCAGTTCATTGCTGTTTTCCATAGATGGCACGTTATTTTTCCTCAGCAAGTACCAATGGATCAGAACAATGTATTTACCAGCCTAGTGACACAGTGTGTTTAGGCATGTGGAATAGTAAACACATGTATTGACTTCGTCTGCCCAACTAGGTGCAGCGCACAGCCAGGCGCAGCACACAGCCAGGTGCAGCACACAGCTAGGCACAGCACACTGCAACCTGACTTCAGCAAATGCTTGCCTCCAGTGGACTAGCCCACAGAGCTATATTGTTATTTAATGCTGTTTTGCATGGGGGTTAAATTACACCCACACTTAGGAATATTTGCAGCTCAGTTGTTTTTCAGCACTTTATATATTTCTATTCTCCTTGAATGATCAGTATAGCCTTTCCTTTCAGTATTTTGCCTGTTTTCTTCATTCCTGTAAAAGCAGACCAGTCCTTAGGAGTTAACATATGCACACATATAGGTATGTGTATTATATAGGTGATGGAAGGACCAAAATGTAGCTTATAAGCTTTATAAAGCTACTCTTCCACTACACTCAAGTGATAATAGACAAAGGATGTAAAGCCGTTTGACTTACTTGAATTCAAAAGAACACCATGACTGAAATTTCTGGCAGATACTGGCCTATTCCAGAAACACGAGTGTTTTCCAGTCATACATTTAACATTTGAAGTTATAAACAGTGTGATAGTTGTGAGTGACCACTCTCACAAGTCAGAGCTGCTACTGAGAGTTCCATGACCCCTTCAACAGTTGCACTATGCTTAGACAAATGAGAAGCAAGCCACCTTTCCTGAGGACTCCTTCATGTCGGGCAGCTGTTCGCTCATGTCTAGTTAGTTAGTTCTATTTTGAAGTAGTACTTACAGTTGCCCAGCTCATGAAAGGGAAGTAAGTCCTCATGGCAGGTAAACATCACAGTTGTCACCAGTCAGCGATTGACAGTCCCCTGTGTTCTAGAGCCCGTCAGAACTAATGGTCATTTTTCTGATGGACACAGGCAATTGTGGACACAGTAGACAACCTTCTGAGATCTGAGGCTCTGGAATCCTGGAAACACATGAATTCTTCCGAGCAGGCGCACACGGCCACGATGTTGCTGGATACACTGGAAGAAGGCGCGTTTGTCCTTGCAGACAACCTTTTGGAACCAACCAGGGTCTCCATGCCAACAGAAAATATTGGTGAGTGTATCCGTGGCAACATTTAATTTGGAAGACAGATGTTGAAGAGAGCAGAGATTGTGTTCTAGATGTATCATTTCCCAATAGCAGACTTTCTCTTTTGCTGAGTTTTTTGAGGAAAAGAAATTATTGATCATACTTCATAAAATTAATGCTTAAGCTGAAATCTGCCTATATCTTATAGAAGTTGTTTTTCTGAGTATGTGTGAATTTTTCAATTGAAAAATCATTAAAGGAAAAAACTAGGGGCACTTAAACGCTAGAATATGGATTGCTTAAGGGATGAACGTGCTTCATGTGAGAAGGTGGCAAATGCGTTTCCCTTTTGACAACATTCCTAATGAATTTAAATCACTTAATATGTTCTTCCAGGCCTATATTTTATAGCTCATAAAACTTGGGTGCAACTGTTTACATTAAACACAACCTACTTTAGGTAAATGCAGTATTTAATAGCTGGGAGTTAGTAGTCTACATCTGTAATATCAGCATTTGTGAGACTGCAGCAGGATGATTGCTATGAGTTCACAGCCACCCTGGACTATGGTGTGAGAGCCTGATTTACAACACAAAGCAGTTGAGGTTGGAGCTCAGTGGGTGAGGTGCTCACCTTGGACCAGGAAGCCCTGGGTTTGATTCCCTAGTACTTCTTAGGGCTAGGGACTACTTCAGGGGTAGTGGAAGGTCAAGAAGTGAAGGTCAGCCTGGTCTGTGTGAGGCTGGCTCCCTCCCTCTTCCCATTAAAAGATATTACCAGTGAAGGACGTACTTTTAGCATTCTTTCCAGGTTGTCAAATTTCCAATATTTCTGAAGGGTAGTCAAGAGTTGAAATATTTATTGCCAGTGAAGGTCAGAAATCTACTGTTGTCAATATTTGGTAGGAGGGAGAAAGCCTGATATTTAAATATCTCCAACTTAGAGTTGATAATTATTTGGTGAGATTGACATGATCCAAAGTTTACTAGATAGCTTACTGAAATAAAAGATTGCCATTATCAGTGAAAAAGAAAAGATGCATGAAAAAATAAAGACTGCTCATTTCTCCACCAGAAGCCATGATGACTCCTTCAGGACAGAAAGAATGAAGTCTGGCTGGAATGCCCTGTCTTACTGACATTTCATGACCATTAATGGGATAGATGCATATTAACAGCTGAAAAAATAGACATAACTCAAATTGGCACCTGAATTGAAATTTTAAACTTTAAGTTTATTTCATATATATAAATTTCTCCCAGGGTGTAGAAATTATAAATCATCCCCATAACTTCAGCATATAAATAAAGTCAAAAGATGTACCTACCATATAGTCCGAGATATCTGGTTGTTTAAAAACAAGAAAACTGTATTTAACCGAGTGTGGTGGCTCATGTCTTTGATCCTAGCACTTGGAAGGCAGAGCCAGGACTCCAGAGTCCAAGCCAGCCTGGTCTTGTTTTTAGAGACGGAGAGGCCCTGTCTCTAAAAATCAACCCCCCCAAAAAAAGTGTTCGCGTATTTTAGTCATAATAAAAAATTAATAAAACTCCCAAACTTTCATTACCTCTAGACAGTTTTCTGAGCTGATAACATTCTTCAAACTTGTGCACATTTAACACCACTCAGTTGTACCCAGTTGCATCCCCTACGTGCAGAGTGGGGTGGCTCCCACCTTCTTAGTGACTATGTCCTGGACTTATATAACATGACATTTGGTGGCTTTAATTTGTTTCCCAAATTTTCTAAAAGTTAATTTAAAAATGAAACCAACTTTTTTTTTAACTTCAACTGTACATGGATATTTGAAGAGTTATATTCAACTCTTGCATACCCTCCCATAGAACATGTTTTATTTCTATATTCCACATACTTTTTTTTGTCTTAATTCTAGACAACTATGAAGATTAAATATCTGGAAATTATCATTTTCCTAATACATCTTTCTGAGCTTGGAAGGATTGTTCTTCCTATTAAAGTTTTAAGCTTAATGATGTTGTGAATATCCATTTGGGATATAGTGTAACATTTTACTGTATTACTAACTCATAGTTGGAGTTTATTCTCTCTTTATACTTATTACCCTGATGTTATTAGCATGGAAGATAGTTATGTTTTTTATTTCTAATTCATAATCAACATTTTATTTAAAATGCGTGTTGTTTTAAGCACAAAGAAAATTTTGTTTTTCCTAGAATTTGTCTTTAAGCATATTATGAGAATAGCCTACTATTTCCTTATATATTTTTGAAGCTCTTATGTAAACATAGAGGACAGCTATATCTTCAGTTATTAAAACAAGTTGCTTTTCTTCTTAGCAATTAGTTTTAAGTTCTAGTGTGCTTTACGCATGTGCCATATGAGGCCATAGAGTGGTGTGAGCGTCTAGAACAGCATCTCCTGTCAACATTGAGGTCTACTCTCTATGCCTCGGTGTCTACTCTCTATGCCTCAGTGTCTACTTGAAAGCATGGTTCTCAGGAATCTCCAGCAAATGCTCCCCCCACCCACTCATCAGAATAGGCTTCATTTTTGTCTTCAAAAAGGCAGCCCCTCCCACCTCCACCCAGGGGGAAACCACTGCTTCCTGTCAGTGAGCTTGGCCCCTACACTGACTCTCATTCC
Organism: Montemys delectorum; assembly: GCA_019843815.1. Lineage (NCBI taxonomy): Eukaryota > Metazoa > Chordata > Mammalia > Rodentia > Muridae > Montemys > Montemys delectorum. The sequence goes on along the minus strand of JADRCD010220880.1, from coordinate 6,503 downwards.
TTTTGAATCTTGCTTCTTTTATGTTGAGTTAATTTTGAGCTCCCCCCATCCAGACTGATGGTTGTAGTTCAATCTTATTGCTCAGTGTTGTGCCATTTTAGGAATGTACTCACATTTCTGGGTATTAGTTCACATTACAGGTTTTTAGCTGTTACCACGTGGTGGGTCTTATGTCCATTTGGTCTCTAAAGGCTATGAGTGAGAGTCCCACCAGTTCTCAGAGCTATCCAAGACTCAAGCTTTTAAATTTTGCCTGTTTCAGTAGTTTGCATTGATATCTAGTGTGAGTTTGCTTTTCATTTCTACTAAGCAACATGTGTTTATTTGGGGGGGGGGGTGGTGACTCTGATGGAGACTTGATCTCCTTGTATAGCTGATGTGGTCTTAAACTCTGTCCACCAGCTTTGACCTTCTGAGTGCTAGGATTAGAGGAAACTAAAAGTCATCCACTTGATGAATTTTTGCATGTTTTTTTTTTTTGCCCATTCACTCATCTCTTTATAAAGGATCTTTAATCTTTTCTGATCCAGTTCAGCTATTTTTTAACTCGTTAGCAATAAGGATTCTTTATGTAGTCTTAGTGTTTGTCTTTGCTCTCTTGAGAATAGCAGAAATTTCTAACTAATTTCGAAAGATTTCAGCATCCTCCCTCTGCCTAATTCTACCTTGCTTACACTTCTTACCACTGTATAATTTTATAGCAAACCATAATGTCCTATCATTATGAATGTGAACTCCTCAATGTCCTTTTTAAGAAAAAGGAAAATCACACTTAAACGTTAAGAAAATAAGTTTAGGAGATAATAATCATGCACCTTTCCTTCTTGCAGATGTGTTAAGCCGTTATTTACTTGAAAGTGGATATAATTGTTTATATATTCCATATTTATTTCCTTTCCATTAAAAGAGTGCATGTTAAAAATTTTATTGTTTCTTGAGAGAAACGAGGAGGGCGATGACCCTTGTAGACATTTGTGCCTTTAGATCTGTCTCACTTCACCTGATTTCATCATTAACCTGCATTTGATACACTAGTTGTCTAGTGGCTCCATTGGGCCAGGCGTGGTATTTTCACCTTAGGAACTTCTGTTGCATAACACTGGGATACTTAGTGTTCCATTGCCTCTCTTTGTGACATTAAGATTAATTGGATAATTTAGGTATAAGCCTGAAACATCCATTATATGATTTCCATTCCTTTATTTTCAGAATAGCCAGAATGATCCATCATCTAACCTCTACCCCCATCACTTCAGACTTAGTTGTATTATAGCTGGATAGAAAACGTTAAAGTAGGGTTTACAACAGCAAAGGTGATTCTTCCTGCTGTGTAGACCAGAGGCTGGCCTTGGATCTGTTCAAACCTATGCTGTATTCCCTTCTCCCTGGAGCCTAAGCTAACCTAGAACTTGGTAGGTCTTCTGGTGCCATCAGTATCTTCCTCAGAGACTCTCCTGCATCTCACTGAAGCCAGGGTCTTAGATGAGGGAGGAAAAAAAGCTGTGGTAAGACTTTGGATAGCTCTCCAGAAACTTAAGTGCATGTGCTTTTTACTATCTGTTGACTAAGGCATGTGCCATAACAACCAATATAAACATCTGTGCACTGGCCACTCAGCCCCTGTGATATTATTGTGCTATATCCACTTTAGTTAAAACACACAGGCAACACAGAAACTTCCTTGTTGGTAAAGTTGATGACAAACATTCTCCATGACAGACGAGATCAAATAGAGAATAATTATCACCATTTGTTTTCAAAAGACTTTATCCTTATTTTGGGATCTTTTTGAGATGGGGGTCCCAATATGTTGTCCTAGCTGATATCAAACTCTTAGACTCAACTCCTACTTAAGAATTTTTGTAAACGATTTCACTTGGGAGGCTGCACATGAGCACAGTAGTTAGAGTTACGGCATTTATGATTTCATTCTTTAAACGGCATTTGATGGTCTTCCCATTGCGGTGAGGAGTTCCGTGTGTATTTCTACTGACAGGTGTATCTCTAATTCGTTCATCTGATCTCAAAGGCATTGCAGTAGCTTCCCAATTTTTGGTAAGGAAAAGTAGACCAAAGTTTTAGTGTGTTGTCTTGTTCAGTGTGTTTCTAGGCATACACGCATGCATCCTAAAGAAACATTTTCAAGGACATACTATGCCAATCCATTTTACCAAATATTTTCCAGGCTTTCCTCTATTCTGATTTTTCCAATTTCTGTGCTCATTGGTTAAAACACTCCACTGTCACAGGCTAACACTGAATTTTAGCATAGATGATGTTAATCAGTTTGGATTGATCCCAATACTGCTTTGCTTTGCTCTGTCCCTGATGTTTTGAAGCATCCCTTTGTATTATTTTCATTGACCTGTTTTATTTTCTTACCTGTGAATTTGCTGTTCTCAACATTTCCCAATTTCTCTATTTCTCTGTGTTTTGTATGTGTTCTGGTCACTAATTTGTTGAGGATCACATAGTTTAAAAAAACTTTGTTTCTTTCCTTTTCTAGCAATTTAGAGGTATTGTTTTACAAAGTAATAGGGTACAATTAATTAATTAGTCTTTAATTTTTAGGGCTGAATTTTTTGATATCTAAGAAGTTTTATCTTCACTTCCTGCTTTAAAAACCTTTCTCTACTTTGACATCATAAGGATCCCATCCATCATTTATAACTTTGTACATTGATAAGATAAAAGCTTTGTGGTTTTGCATTTGGCTTTAGTCTTTCTAAAGTTTGTTTGATTGTTCTTTGTGGCAGCAGCAACTAATCTGGCCTTTTCCATACAAATAAACCAGTTCTCTCTGAACTTTTATGAGCACAGAATGTGCTCTCTTTCCTGTGTCTGACATCCATCAAGGCTGTACCATGTCAGCCAGCGTGTGAGGAAGGTCTCATACTCCAGGCTTTTGCTTGGTGTTGTCTGGTTTTCTGTGGTGCTAGTGGCTTGCACGCCTTTCAGAATTTCTCCTTGTGGAAATTCCTTGGCTGCCCTTGTGTACCTCTTGTGCATATGAATTTTAAAATCAATTTTTGACTTTCCATGTACTCATAGGGTCTTGTTTGAATTTTTATTAGAATTAAGCTTCACGTATGGATTGTTGAATGAAGTCCCAGAGCTCTTCAAATTAAAAGGCATTCTTGCACACTAGCTTATTTCTTAATTGTGCTTACTGTGAATTACTGCTATTCCCTTGCTGCCTACGTTTCTTTTTTTATTATTATTACTATCATATAGCATCCTATGATAGTGATAAGTAAAGCACACTGGTGAGTGTCACTCTTTCTTAGGGTGTTTGAGTCATCGTACTTAGTCTGACAGGAAACCCTCTGGCTGGCTCAGGGAGTGGTTTCTCTACTCCTTTTATTTTGAAAAGTTATTTTTTTTAACAATTTGAAATATACCAAATTTTTCTGCTAATCTTTAATTTTTAAATTTTGATGAGTTTTACTGTCATTTTGTAATATAATAATTAATTATGCTTGCTGATTTCTTCAGGCTCTTATATTTAAAATGTGACCGTATTGCATACTTTACTAAGTTTTTGCAACAGTTTAATCAGTAAGAAGCTTACTAAGTGGTCAGTACACATAGGTATCTTGTTTTCTAAAAGAAGATGGAAAGTTTATTTAAAATTAAGTATACAGAAAACTATGAATTGATATATTGATGGTCAGAAACCACTGAAGTTTTATAGTTTCTTTCAATCACTTTATTGACTGATGCACACCTATTTTGATTAAGTTGATTACCTCATAACCATTGCTTCATTTCTTCTAAAACCAGTAGTCATGTATAGTAATAATCTGCTTGTAGAAATTTCAGATTAGATTTTCTTTTCTATGAATATAATTCTTAAGCTAAAAAGTAAATATATAACTTAGATAAAATTAGCTCATTCTTACATGCATGTCTGGAACATTTCAATTTGCATGAAAACTAAGAATATTTCGTTTTATGTGCTTTTTAAGAGAAATCATTAGTAATTATAGCCCCATTCAGGGTAGGAAGGGAATAATAGGTGTGTGTGTGCACACACACGTGCATGTTTGTGGTGAGTGTTTTACTGTATTTGGTTCTGTTAGCAGGGTCTCTTTAGTATGGCTGGCTTGGGATGCTCTGTGTAACTGAGGATGAGTTTGCACTCATAGCTGTTGTGTCTATTTGCCACTTTGTGGTGAATCTCTGGGCCTTTTTGTTGGGCATTGTACTTGGAGAAACACTTGTTAGCTATGTTTACCCTCTGCCCAACACACAAACAACCTGAACCAATCAGGGGGACCATCTACCCACCAGCTGCTTGATGCCTTCCAACTTGAACCAGTAAGACCAGTCGCTCTTGGCTGCTCTGATGGAAGTCAGGAGTTGCAGGAGCGTCATGATAAGCTTGCAGTTGAGTGTTTTGATTTGGGGCTGAATTACTTCCAAGAATCACTGAACACCAGTGTTTTCATATTTACAACAAAACAAAATTTAAAAATAGTATATAAGGGTCCTGAGAGTGCAGGGATGTTTTTATATCGACAAATGGAGTGAAGTCACATCTGTCTGTTGACAGTGTTTCATGAATGTACTCCACTCATTTCACTGCTTGCAGAAATGAGAAAAATGTGTAACTGCCAACTTGACGTACAGAATGCTATTCAAATCCCTCTACCTAGAAAGAGGTGTGCCTGTGTGGTGAAGGCTTTCAGATTTGTACTTTAGGCTTGGTGTCTGCTAGGAGAGAGAGGGTAGTTGAAAAGTTACTTAATACAAAAAACCCCAAATTAATAAAGTTTTGTAAGGAGAAAGTGTAATTCCTATGGCGTTCTCTTTTGTCTGTTTACAGTTTAAACAATGTGTTCCCCCGCCCTCCCCTTTTTCTTTGTTTTATCCAGTTCTAGAAGTTGCTGTCCTCAGCACGGAAGGGCAGGTCCAAGATTTTAAATTCCCTCTTGGCTTAAAGGGGTTGGGCAGCTCCATCCAACTCTCAGCGAACACGGTGAAACAGAACAGCAGGAATGGTGAGACCTGGCTTGGCCTCTCCTCTTCCCTTCCCACCCTACTTCCCCCTCCTCCCTCCCCCCCTCTTTAAGTTTTGAATTGAACCTGTACTGTCTTAATAATTTATTCTTAAGGCAACAGAAATGGCTTAGCATTTAGAATAATTCCTATCGCTTTCTCAGTAAACTTAGTGTACGTGTGTTTAGAGAGCCAATCGCATTTTCTCTCCTTTTCTTTTTCTCATTTTTCTCTCCTTGTCTTACCACATGCTCTTTCATCCTGAGCCAAGGGTGTGATGAGTCCTATGGCTGTGTCTTTCTTCCCAGGGCTGGCCAAGCTGGTGTTCATCATTTACCGGAGCCTGGGACAGTTCCTAAGCACTGAAAACGCAACGATAAAGCTGGGTGCAGACCTCATGGGTCGAAACAGCACCATCGCAGTGAACTCGCCCGTCATCTCCGTCTCCATCAATAAGGAGTCCAGCCGCGTGTACCTGACAGATCCAGTGCTTTTCACACTGCCACACATTGATGTAAGCTAATGTATGCTAATGGAGTCACAGAAGGTTTTAAACCCCAGAGAAAGAAAGGCCGAGCTGTCACTGGACTGAGAGTGAGGGTGCTGGGGTGGGAGAAGACCTTCCATTTGAAATTTAAATGTTGGGCTGGGTCAGAGACACAAGTTTATTTAAGTCTGTGAACATAAAATTAAATGAGCCCGGTTCAGTGATTATTAGAACTTAAGTGTATTCTTAATGAAAGCTAATTCAGTAATCAACAGGAAAATGTAAATGACTTTAATTTGGTTTTGGATGAAAATTAACTCCTGCCTTAGCAGCAGGACAGCTGAGTGTTAACCCCTAAGACTCTGCTTTTGTAGTGTGGCTAACCATTAATTTTTTAATTAGTTATATTGGGCTCATTTGGTAAAAGTGCTTGCCTTGCAAACAAGAAGACCTAAGTTTGATTCAGTCAAACCCATGAAAAGAAGCTAGGCAGGGTAAAATCCAGAGTGTCCTTAGCCTACTTGGAAAGTCTCAGGCCAGTGAGAAACACCAAGAGACAATGGCTGAGGACCATTGCCAGAGGCTGTCATCTGACTTCTACATGATGAAGTGTACACACACACACACACACACACACACACACACCACACCACACACCTGTGTGCACATGCATGCATATGTATGAATGCAGGCATGTATACATACAAAAATTAATTCTCTTTGGGTCAACTTTAATCAAAGATTGTGTTTTTAAAAATTCAGAATTGAGGAGATGTGACCTTTCTAAGGGTCCTCACAGCATCAGTGGCTACGTAAGTGACCATGATGTTAGAAGACCATCTGCTCTGAGTAGAGTGAATGAATGTCCGAGGATGACCAAGTGTCCAGGAGAGGATGACCAAGTGTCCAGGACACTCAGGAATAGGCTGTGTGCTCAGAGCCTATCTGTTATCTGCTGTATTTGATTTCCTCTTCAGAGCCTTACAGTGCCACTACATTTCAAATGTATTTGATG
>JADRCD010220879.1:0-15893 GCA_019843815.1 Montemys delectorum | reverse complement strand
AAAAAAAAAAAAGTATGGTGGCTTGTAGGCTAAAGAGGCTAGGCCCTATACAGACACACACAGTGTGTACAGACCCGTATATACAGAAATGTACATGATCATGGAATGTACACACACACACACACACACACACACACACACACATACACACACACACACACACACACACACACACACGCACATTCCATCTTGCCTCCAGGGTTATAGAGCCATATCCTTTAATATTTCAAATTACATAAATTTCATCTGCCAGTTGGACATATGAAAACCTTTCCCCAAGCACTTTCAAGGCTAAGCTGCAAGGCATAGACCATAGCTTGTCCACAAGCCCTCACACCTCCCCTCACGCTCCAGGACGTGTTATCTGGGAACACTGTTGTCTGGCTAGCTCCAGAGACTACATTTCCCAGCCTCCCTTGCAGCTAATTAAGTTGCCCCAGGAAGGCAGGGAGGACTAATGGGAAGGGAGCCAAAAATGAGTGCCACTTGCATTCCATCAAGGAACGGGCATTCTCCCCTCTTGCCAGTCTTCATTTACAGCTGGCTTGGGGTAGATGAGCCTGAACTCTCAGGGCTCACCTCCAAGTCCTAAAACACCTTCTTGGACTATAAACTGGAAAAACTGTCAGTGCTCCCAAGTGCACTCATTCTGTCTTGTTTAAGCTTCTGTGTCTGGAGGGTTCTTCATTATGGCAGCCAAGCCCAGGCTCTGTGTAATAGGACCAAGGAGATGAACAAGCCTCTGAGGAACACAGCCTGAGGAGGGAAGGAATGGACTCTATTTCTATCTCCACTGAGGCACAAGCACTTGGAGCACCTAGAGGCATGGTAGAGGAAGGAGGGAAGGCACACAGCAAGGCAGCCCTGCCCCAGACCTCTCCATCCCAATGCCCGTGGTGTGCTTCTCCCTGCAGCAACGGCTCACGCTCACACTGCACCTCAGCTTCCACATAACCTCCTTCTACTGCAACACGCTCATCCCAGCACATGGCACTGGCGTACCACACAGGCTCCAGGCACCATTCTAGGACATCACCCTCCTCTCCTGCATCTCTTCTTGTTCTCAAATCGCACCAAATTCTACCTGTCTCTACTCTCCGCTACTCAGCAGCAAAAGACATTGTTTAGACACATCAAAGGACATCTTTCCACCGCTCCCCAGGCTCCTGTGCTTACACCTGGTTGCCTATGCTGCCCCTGGTCTCTCTTGCTGCTGGCTGCCTGCCACATGATAGCTCTATTTTGCACACATTTCCATGATCTATGCACAGTAATGTGACCCAGCCAGTGTTCCTTTCAACAGCTGGCACCAGGCTGTTTGAACGTAGCCTCCAAAAGTATGTGCTAGATAAATCTCCTTTCTTTATAAAGCATCCAAACTCGGGTATTTTGTGATAGTAATAGATAATAGACTGATAGTATAGGAGATTTTTCCAACAGAAGGAACAGAATTGGGGGAGAAAACAGAATGGGATAGCTCAAGAACAGAAAGCAAGTCAGTGTGATGCAAAAACGGAGACAAGAGACGAGAGAGGACCAGGGGCTGGCAGAAGAGCGCAGTCTGTAGGTCCTAGTAGAAGGGTTTAGGATAGTGTTTCAAGAAATGAGATTGGCTGCAAGTTTTCCTCAGAAGGCTAACGACCTTTCAAATGCCATGATCCCTTGATGCTACGGCAAAGACAAACCCAACAGAGCTTTGTAAACTGGGTCTCAACCCACATGGGCTTGTGTGGCTGAGCATGAGTGCTGAAAAAGAAATCGGTAAAATCTTTCTGAACACACAACTGCCAAAATTCAGTTCAGAATCCAAAGCATGACGAGGCCAAATGTTTCTGTTCGTGTTCACTGGGCCGCGTAGCACAGTCTCCCCGAAGCCCACACATACTACACTGAGCATCCGCTGTACTGAACAACACTGTCCAGCACTGCCTGGAATCAGAGGCATCATGGCATCTCTGTACGAGGAAGCTCTCTGCTCTGAAAGAAGCGTAGTGTCTGAATTATGGAAAACAAAGGCTCTGTATTTCCCTACTGCGGTTCCTCAGGATATAAGTGACAAACAGTTTGGACTGTACTGTGCAATGTTTTACTTTTAAAATGGTTTGAGTTGCTGACTTGGGTCCCCTTAAATGACTTTTTTGGATTTGAATTAGCGCAGAAGTATCAACAACTTCTGAAATGACCCTAAACACATGCCTGTTGTGTTGTGCTACATATTTATGTGAAGTGGTGTTCTCAGCATTGATGACTGTAAAATCAAAATATTGATCAACTCTGAAGACACTGAAGAAGCGCTACATTTTTCCAGTATGAAACATTCAGTCAATATTTAATCTTGATGCAAAAATTAAAAGTCATAGCCTCCCATTAGTAGTCAAAACTGCCTTTTTCTTTAATATATGGTAAAATTATATGTATCTTAAAGAAGCATTTAAATTATCTTTATGATTTACTATCAGTAGATACTTAATCTGTGCAACCTTCTTTTTTGGAGACAGGGTTTCTCTATGTAACCCTAGCTGTCCTAGAACTCACTATGGAAACCAGGCTGTGCTCAGACTCATAGATATCTGCCGCCTGCCTCTGCCTCCCGAGTACTGGGTTAAAGGCGAGTGCCACCACCTCCCAGCTTACATAACTATTTTTATATCTCTATATACCTGAGATCATATGTGCAGGGTGCGGTGGCTCAGTTTCCATGTTATGCCACTGCACACCAAAGCTTTCTTGGGCAAAAAGAATTACCAGGCAGAAAAAGTTCAAGCATCCCTGGGTTAAAGGAGCTAAGGGTTTTTCTCTCTCCTGTCACTGCCCAGTGAAGGTTGTATGAGGAGGCAACATGCAGCAGTTTAGGAAACCAGGCTCCTCTCATCCTCCACCATATGCATGTGGCCATCAAGGCTGCCTTGCCAGCATCCAGCAGGAGAATATGGAGAGGAGAATACAAGATCCCAAGCCTGAAGCCAGTGAGGAGCACCCCTCTGCCTACACTTCTGTGGCCATGATTCATGGAGTGCCGATAAAGAGCAATGGTGGCACAGGCATCACCATACGCTAGTGTCTCCACAGTCTACCCCTAGGACACCAAATATCTACAAGTGCCATCCACCCAGACACAGATAAAAACAAAAGCAAGCCTCTCTCTGAGAGAGAGACAGAGACAGACAGACAGACAGACAGACAGACAGACAGACAGACAGACAGAGACACAGAGTGAGAACCCAAAGTCCCATGGCCTGGTCTGATGTCCTAGACTATAGAGGTTATGCATTTGTTGCCCTTCCCCCTCCTCTCTCTCTCTCTCTCTCTCTCTCTCTCTCTCTCTCTCTGCCTGCCTCTCTCTGTCTCTCTCTGTCTCTCTGTCTCTCTGTCTCTCTGTCTCTCTGTCTCTCTCTCTCTCTCTCTCTCTCTCTCACACACACACACACACACACACACACACAAACACACACACACTGGCACATGCACATACAGAAGCACACACACCTTCTCACACGTGCTTGCACACACACACACACACACACACACACACACACACACACACGAGGGGCCGGAGTAAGAAGCTCAGAGAAACACCTGCTCAAGAAAAGGAGACAATGGCAGCCATGCAGCAGCAGCAAGTGGTCCTCAGTACGGGATGACCTCATGGGCGTACCCTGGTAACAAAGGCTAGCCCCAGGCTCTGCACTCTCTCTTGGAAAACTACAACTGCCTTTGAGTCTGCATCCATGGCTCTGTCTTTAAGGCTTTCTTACTTATCTGTCATTCCATGGCCATGGCCAATGGAGTGGGGCATGCTGCTCTTGTGGGATGCTGTGGATTTCCCAGTGCCCATCTTGGAGAATGGGGGGGGGGGGGGCAATGGGATAGATAGTTTAAACTTCGGTTAAAGATTCTCTTTAGAGCAAAATCACCATTTCTTTTCTGATACAACTCACAGCTCACCTAAGTTTCCTGTCTATTTGCCTCTGGTCCATTCTGTAAAACATAAATGTACTTCTAGTCTTTCCTTGACTGTCAAGCCCATGTGTTCCTTTCCTACTTCCTTGTTTCTCTACCTTTTCCTTTCAACTTCTTCATGACAGTCTTAGGGCCACATCGTGGAGGGAGATGTCACTTCTTCACTGCAGACTGAGAGTCTTCAAATTGTCCCATGCCTGAGAATCCCTTCTCTGCTCCTTTTGATTCCACTTCAGACCAGTTGTTGCCGTGCCCCACTCTGCTCTTCCCAACACTGGCAGCACACAGCTCACTCTCCATCAGCTTTCCTGAGCATGCAGGCTCAGTGCCCTGTGCTCTGCCTCCAGCCCTCTCAGGCAACTCTCATCCCAGACTTGTCGCTACCTCCGAACACAGGCCACAGCATTTCAAAGACTCTCCGTCTCCACACTGTCTCTACAAACCAAACTTACCTCACAGAGAGATTCATGGGAGCTCTCGCTTCTATATAACAGAGAGGTAACAGACAGCTCCACACCCCACACTCCTCACCACACAGCTCTAATTCTTAATCTTGTCAGTTGGCAGAGGGTTGGCCAAGGAGTGCATTGTCGTCACCTCCATGCAATTACCCTGGGCCTGAGTTCCTCTTGTTAAGTCATCTTGGCAACATCCAACCAGAGATGGAGTCAGGCCACAAACATCTGGGAAGACACCTTTCCAGGATGGACCCAGGAGCAGCTGGCAACAGCACTGCTGTCCATGGCCATGTGGCCAGAGCTCTGTCACTCCCATGCATGATCCCAAGGGATAAGTCTCTCCGGGGAGGAGTTCAGATCTCAGGTTTGGGTCTAACCTCTGTCCCTACTGTCTCTGTCATGAGGCTTCCACCCAAGGGATGAGAAACCAGTCTCCAAGGCTCTCTAACCCATGTTTGAGATCTCCTCAGTCAAGGCAGAAGTGACAAGTCCCTGCCCTGGGCCTGGTACTGTCTCTTCCCAACATTCTTCACCTGGGACCAAGCACGTCCGTCCCATGGCCATGTGCCCAGTCTGACACAGCCCAGGGCAGAGTGTGGAAGAGGAGGATTCTGTTCAAAGTGTGCACTGGCCAGGACCTGGAGTTCCCGAAGCTAGTGATTTGGAAGATGCCCCCAGGATCCTCTTGTCTCCTATTTCTCATTCTTGCTTCAGCGGTGGCTCTCACAACCAGCTCTAGAATAGTAGATCTGGAGTATCTCACACACCACTCCAACGTTGTCTCATGGGTGTGATCCGGCAGACCTGAGCCTAATCTGAAAGGGCGACAATAGAGGTTGTTTAGTCCATGAAACAAGGTCCCTTCTATTCTTGAGAAACAATCCCGAGGCATTTGCCACTCTTCTCTGAGGGGCCCCAGCAGGTACAAGTCCCCACTCCACACAGTAGCGACTGGCTCAGGAGTGCTTTCTTGAATTAGCCTCTTCCCCAGCCCTGTCTCACCCTTATCTTCCACTTCTGGTCCCTGGGATTGTACCTCAAATAGACAGGGAGTCTCCTGAATGTGATCTGCTCACGAGGACTCACACGCAACTCAAGCATCACAGCAAAGATCATGGAGCTGTGGGTCCACCAAGCCTCCATGACCTGCTCCATCCCAACTTGATCCAGGATTGTGGTTTGACACGTCCTTCTTATCCTGAAGCCACTAACGCTGGGAACTGTCACATGTGACTACCAGATCCTCATCACTCAACACTCCAGACCCTAGCTCAGTCTCAACTCCCTTCCCCCCTCAGGGTCCCCACCTACACTGTAAGACAGGTTATATGATGATGGGCTGTGAAAATTCTAGCTTTCAAACTCTTAGCTGAGGCTTTGTCGGACTTATTTGGAGACAGGGATCTCGAAGAGTGACTAAGCTAAAACAAGGTTGTAGCACAGACCCTCATGTCATTTAGTTGGGGTCTGAAAACATGGGAAGACAGCAGCCTCGAGCCTACAGGGAGGGGCTGCAGAAGCACCATCCTTGAGGGCATGTTGGTTTTCCACTCCTACCCTGTAGATCTGTGCGGAGTGCGTCTCTGTGCTGTGATATCATGATGGCCTGAGGAAATGTCACACTCGTCTACCCTTTGTCCCTACCTCTGGGCCAGGCATGCAGGCCCTGCCATGTTCAGAAGCCCATCTCTCTCTGCCCCTACCCAGTGTGCCAGCTGTAGAGCAAGTGCCCACCTCCTGTCCATAGATGAGAAGTACCACACGTCTTCACAGGGGACAGTGAGATAACATAAATCCCACAATGAGTCAAAAACAAAGGAATCCATCCTAACAACCCTACATCCCAAAGAATGTTCTAAGTTAGATGGGTGGAACTGGAATCTGCCCTCCCTGGCTGCCCAACTGTACAAATCCAGACCCATGTGGGGCTCCTCAGAGACACCCCAGACCAGCCTGCAAAGACCTGTGCTCAGCCACAGCTGTGCTGCCCATACCTCACCAGTGTGGCTCAACTCAGACCCTTTTTATCCTGTCCTGCAGATTAAGAGACAAGGCGCTCACTGTGTCAGCAGGCCTATTCTGGGAGAATCCAGAGAAACTTAATGAATATGTAAATTGATGCAAATGAGCCAGTGTGAAGCAGAGAGCGGTTCCCTTGACGCCCTTTGAGAGCTGTGCTAGTGAATAGGGGGAAATGCCTGTGAGTGGCAAGGCGATGGTCGGCATGGAAACAGGGCTGCCAAGGTGCCTAGGAGACTTCAGTCAACCCCAGAACCAGCTATGTCAAGCATCCCCCTCAGCAATCCTGCTCACACTTGAGTCCCCACTTGAGTTGGAGAGTGTCCTGGACACTGGAGATAAGCTTCAACCCTGAGCCCTGAGAGCAGGCTCAGGACGTGTGAGCCCCAGAAAGCAAAGCTGGGAGCCCTGTGGGTTGCATCTTTTCCAGTCTGTAGGATGTTTAAATTTCAGGGGGCACCATCACAGAGACTCAGCCTGAAGGCACTGACTGTCCTACCCATCCCTGGACAGGGACCAGCAGGGCCAGAGACCAGGTCCAAAAGACCACAGAGTCCAGATTAAGGCCAATGCAGAATAAATTCTCAACAAACATTCTACCCTTCTTCAGAAAGAACTCCTCTCTCGACTCAACCCAATAGCGTGGTGGGCTATTTTTTATTTGTGTTCCGGGTTGAAATAAAACAAGTTAAAGCAGAACATGAAATTTGAAGATTCCACCTTAAGGGGGAAAAAAAATTCCCCCTTGCAATAACAAATCTCTAGAGCTGGTGCACTGCGGAGTGGAGCCCTCCCCTCCGAGACAAGTCCGAACGCTTCAGCGTTATGAAAACTTGGAGGACTGCTATGCCATCGAAAATTTATGACCCCCCAAATCATTCCCAAAAGGCTGCGCACATTCCCCACCGAGGGCCACTTCTGGTACAACCAGCTCCCCTCTAAGTGAGCCAACACTTAGGGCCACAGCTGCCACGTCAGACACACTCGGGCTGCCTGAGGCATCTGTTCTGTGGGGCCAGGAACATTTTGTCTGTGCGCATCTGCCTAGAGACAGCACTACAACATCCTGAAAGGTCCCCTTCCGGCCCCTAGAAATTACAGTCACCTCCACCCTCCAAGACAGCAAGTTTCAATTCTAGCCTTAAGCCCTATGGCTCCCCACCTTCCAGTGGGGATTACCCTCACACTCTCCTCTGAGAACTGCTTTCACCTTTGAAGATGATGAACCTGGACACACGTAGGCTGAACTTCTAAGACATGTAGTTTCTGAGCTTTGGGGAAGTGGGGGGTGGGGTGCAGAAAAACTTTCTGGCCCACACAGGAGTGGCGCTGAGATGGACCCCTAGTCTTCGGGAATCTAGAGCCATGGCTCTCATACAGCAGGTAACTTAAGGCAAGCTGGAAGGCAGACAGGAATTTGAATCTACAGACCCAGGACCAACCTCTTCTAGCACCAGACTGCCCCTGACCCAGCAAAATATTTGAGATAACATTTCTGTCACCCCAAAACCCAATGCTATGACAGCAAGTGTGTCCCTTTGTGCCAAAGTAGCTTCAGAGAGACAGATTGCAGAGTTGGTCCCAGTTTTCCTGCCCTCTGACCTATACCCCTACCTCATCCCCCTCCCAGATCAGCAGTGGGCTGACGGTGCTTTTTGTCTCCCTTTGGAAGGGACTATTGCCATATTAACCCCTGTTTCTGAGCCTCATAGGGTCAAGTCCTCCCTCCATAGTTCCCCAAAGTAACAGCTACACACCAGACACTTCCCTGCAGGAGTTTCTGAGACCCTACAATCACCTGTCATGAGGCTTAAAGTAGTAACACCCAACAAAAACAGGGCCAGAGAAGTCACACAGCCCACTGGCAAAGTGCCAACATTAGGGCTCTTTCCTGGCTCTGTCCGACTTAGCATCAGCAGCAGTAACCCCTCCCCCTGTCCACTGCTTCCATCTGGCAAGCATGAGGGTAGGCCCTGAGCTTACCAGGCTCAGATGCAGATAACCGTGGCATTCCCTAACAGACAGTACGCCAAGGCTGTGCAAAGCCCTCTCCATTCACACTCTCTAATCCATTCTAAGGCTCAGAGATGCTACATAACTTGCCCGAGGCCACACAGTAGATAAGAAAAGGATTTTGATACTGGTTGGTTCAGGTAAGTTAGAGGTCACAGTCTAGGCAACTCAGAGGCTGGTGGACGGCCCTGGCCCCGGGGGGGGGGGGGAGGGGAGGGAGAAGTGCACAGAACGTTCCCTCTTTGTAAGAGGACCACTCCTCACTCAAGTCTACGGATGGAGACACTGGGATGATCATGCCTTCTGATTCTTCAAGAGAAGGAAGAGAGTCTGGAGTGTGGCTCTGTGATGGAGTGCTTCCGGTAGCCAGGAAGTTCCAGGTTCCAGCATCAGCATCAAAAGAGAAGGGATGAAGCTAGACCTTTGTGTAGAAAGCCACATACAGGAAACAACAACAACAACAACAACAACAACAACAACAACAACAAAAACCCCCACAAGTCATCAGGTTGACTGAACACTAAGGCTGCCTGCTATGAGGCTCGGGACTCTTCCAGTTTGAGAGGGTGAGTGTGCAGCCCCCCACAGACGAAGAAACCAAGGCCTGGATGAGAAGGCAGTGGTAGTCATACCATTCCGGGAGAGCCCCAGGGCCAGCTGGTATCTTATCAAAAAAACAGGAAAATAGCAAATGCATATGTCACTGTCCCTAGCCCAGGTACACAGGCTGTGAGGCAGCTTCAGAGGGAAAGCCAAGGCTGAGGCTGCAGACCTCTCTGGGTGGCTGAGACACACTAATGTCTCAATGTCTCCATTTGCAAAGTGGACACGGATTCCTTGTGAAGGATGATGGGCATAAAGAAATAAAACATCCCTCAAATCATAAGAGGATCTTTCTTTTACTGAACAGGGCTGGAAGGGACTCATGTCACAGCCCACAGCTCTAAAATGTGCCATGGAGCTTGATCCTGTGTGACCTTCTCAGGGGCTGGCACTGGGACCACTTGTTGCACATGACAGGGTAGAGCTGAATAAGGCTTCATCGGTGGCCGGAGACCCAGGGCTAGTGGCATCTCAGACTGTGCACTGCCGGCCCCCAAGTCTCTGGGCTGTCACTACAGCACAAGCTCATTCCCTGCCCCTTTGAAGTTCAAAGAATGGGCCTCACCCCTCCAAAGCAGGCAGTAAATCAGGCAGGAGAAAGGAACCTGTCCATCCCGACTGAGTTATGGCAGCCGCGGCGAGACAGCCCTCACCCTCTAGGCCAGGCAGCTCCACCTTCACCTACCCCTTCTGCCCCTTTCCTGGACCTGGCAAGCTCCTCCATCCCCTGCCAGCCCAGAACCCCAGAGTATCTGACTAAAGGCCCCACAGGACCCTTCCTCTGACCCCATCTTTTACAGGATGAGTTGCAGGCTCCCTTATTCTCTACCAAGGAGTAGCACAAGCTTGCACACCACTGGTGTTGGGGGCTCACTCCTATACCCAGCTAATTCTGTGATAGGGACTCACAACAGACTTCCTGTGGCTTTCCCATTTCTCTCTGGGTCATAGGCTCTCCATCCCAAGGCAACTGTGCAGGGATGGGAACAGGGCAGCAATTGTGGCCTCTGGGCAACTCTCTATGTCTCAGGGCTACTGAGGGAGGTAAAGGGCACCCTGAGACAGGGATGGAAGGGTTTGCTGGTGTGGCTGCACACACGTGTGGATGGGGTCAGTGTGTGGGTGGGTGGAGACTGTGATGGCTCAGGGTGTTGTGGGTATAGGTGTGCTGCAGGAAGGAGGCAGAAATGTAAGAGAGAGTGAGAGGTGGGAAGATATTCAAAGCACTTGTCATACAAACAGTAGGACCCGAGTTCAGATCTCCAGCATTTCCCAGGTATGGTGTGCACACTTGTGACCCTAGTGCACTCTATGGGGTGGGGGAACAGGTCATCAGAGTTTGCTGTCCACCAGTCTAGCCAATTGACGAGCTCAGTAACAGACTTTTCCTCAAAAGACAGGAAAGTTTTTTTAAGAATCGATAAAAGAAGACATAGGACATCAACCTTTGGTCTTCACACACAAACACATACATATTGCATCTACACATACTAACAGGATACACAAAAAGAACGTGAGATGAACTGAAAGTTGTGGGAGAGAGTGTAGGTGTGTCGAGAGCTGTATGATAGTGTGACAGTGTGTGAGGTTGTGTGTGTAGGAGATATGTGAGGGAGGTCTCTTGAGACCTTGACTAGAGAGTCATTTTTGTGTCAGGGTGTGAGCGAGCGTGCGTGCGTGCGTGCGTGCGCGCGCGTGTGTGTGTGTGTGTGTGTGTGTGTGTGTGTGTGTGTGTGTGTGAACAGTTGCCAAAGAATAGGGAAGAACAGTGAAGGATAGGCCAGCAGCATGACCAGTGTCTAGTGTTTGTGTCTGAATGGGGCAACTGCCTAAGTGCTGTCTCTAGACCTTCACCCCAATGCCTAGAGCCCAGATCTTGGTGGCCCAGTAAGCCCTGGATTGGACTGGGTGGCATGGGTTCCATGGACAAATGGCTCTGGACAGGCCAAATAACTAGAGCATTGTTCCTCCTCAGCCAAGTGGCGTCCAAGAGATAATGGGCAGATGGATGGTTTCCCTGCCCTATCAACCCCTTCCCAAGGCAGTAATTGCAACTCTGGTGATATACTCTTAAACGACCTCTCAGGCCAGGATGTGGCAAACTCGAGTTCAGACATTTTGAAGCCATCTATCTGTCTGCTGCCCACCGCTTGCTGCCAGCAACCTGAGTTCCACCCCAGCTGTCCATAGTCAGGAGGTATTGAAATAGAAAACCAGTCCTTGGGGCACTCACCAGATCTCAACTGCTCAGTGGCCACTCTGCAGAGATCCAGTGGGACTCCCTGCAGGGCAGCCCCTCTTCATCTGTCCATCCCTGCTGCGAACCCATTTCTTACTCTGTCAATGGAGATGATAGTCCTACCTTCAGATGGAGGGTGAGAACACTGGACACGGTGGCTGAGAAACACTGATCCAGGGCCCATGGTGATTACAAGATGGTCTGGGATCAGGCTCGAGCCTCTCTAGGGAGAGGATGTTCTAGCAGGTATCACACTAGTAATCTGGCTAGTGTCTGTGCAATAGCCACATGTCTCAACGCTAACAGGACTCTCATATTTCAGCACATAGTCCCAGGGGATGCCAGACATTGGGCGCACACACAAATAATGATGCTCCTCTTACAACCATCTGTAACTGGCCAAGGAGTGACCATGAGGGATTCTGCTGGAGGCTTCTGGGAACAGGTGTCTTCTACCTTGATAACAGAAGTGTGTGCTGTGCAAACCCCCTTGTACTCCCATTCTTGCACTTCCTAGTTTGAGTCTAGGTGGGGGCTTCTGCTTGGAAGTCTTTTTGAGAGCAAAACGCACAACCCTAAAAGGATCAGTGCACACACTGCAGAAATTCCATGGAAGGATAAGGAGAACTGGGCCCCCGATGTCTTGGTCAAGCCCTCAAGCCCTCACAGCCCATTCACCTCCTTCCTTCTAAGGTCATTGGTGAGTGGGTTCCCCATTGGTGAGTGGGTTCCCACAGCACTCTAAGTAACTCAAGGATCCACCACGTGGGCAGGACACAGAAATGCCTCCTAAGCAAAGAAACCAGTGTGCCAATAATGGAGACAAAGGTGGCACTGTACCCTGCCAAAGGACAGGAGCAGGCAGGGCTGTGGGTACAAAAAGGGAGCAGAGCAGGAACCACCCAGCTAATGTAGAGTCTGTGTTGAGGAATGGCTGAGATGGAGGGTAAACTTGAGTGGGAGACAGGTTAGCAGGAGGTGAAGAGGCTGGGGAGACTAAGAGCAGAGTGTCTGAGGCCAGACGGGGAGAAGAGCACAGATATGTGGAACCACAGAGGAAGATGAACAGAGGGGCCGAGAGGAGACTGACGGAGCAGATAAGAGCCATCGTCCCTGTCCTCCATGTCTACCTAGCCCCAGCCCCTTCCCTGCAATCTATTTTCTAGGAGGTCAGAGAAACTTCAACTAGATCCCACCACTCCCTCCATCACTCTCTGAGCTAGACACAAACCTTCAAGTCTATCTTTGGTGGCCTGATGATCTGTCAGCTCCTTCCCTGATCAGTCCCTGCTGAGGTTCAGCCATTTGGCCCTCCCACGCCAGGCCACCCGAGTGCCTATCCCACTTTTTAGAGTGCATCCCTTCAGGAGTCCCCACGTTCCCGTTCCGTTTCTCACCCCTGTTGGTGAGATCTTCCTGATGACTTTCCAGGACACAGTCCCTCATTCTACCATCTGCATTTCCTGCCACACTGCTTCTCTCCACAGTCCAGACATGAGGTGTACCATGCACATGCATCAGCTGTATACCCCCAGCTACCCCATAAAGGCAGGACTCTGCCTGGACACCAGCATGCCCAGCAGCCTAAAGTAAGTGACCAGTGTCCAGGAATGAATGAATGCTTGAATGCATGATGACCTGAGGGTGGTAGGAACTGCTGGCAGTCCTTCTGGGTCTCACAATGAATCCAGACCATGGAAGATGCAGAGGCGGAGGTAGCTGTGTGTGGCTACGTTTTCAAGAAGTTTGTCCACAAATAGAGAAAAGAAACAGGTGAGAGTTTAAGCTTTGCTCTCAGGTGCAAGTCACCTAAGCATGTTTGAAGGTCAAGACCCGGGAGAAGGAACTGATAGAGTGGTCCAGAGGAGATGGATGGAGAAAGGGGTCCAACCCTTAGAGGGGGGTAGATCGAAGAATTTACAAAAGGTGTCCTTACC
This sequence comes from Montemys delectorum, assembly GCA_019843815.1. Taxonomy (NCBI): domain Eukaryota; kingdom Metazoa; phylum Chordata; class Mammalia; order Rodentia; family Muridae; genus Montemys; species Montemys delectorum. Next base: position 2,664 of record JADRCD010220879.1, on the reverse strand, counting down.
ATGGGTGACACACCCAGGCACAAGGCCAAAGTAATTGCATGCAGATATGGGTCATTCTGAGAGGACTAAGGGGCTGTAGTCTTCAGGAGCAGGAGCAACAACAGTGAGGCCTACCAACATGCATCGTATGCCCACTCTATACCAAGAAAATCCCCCTTGTGGCACAGTCAAAAGTCAGTACTGTAAAACCTATGGCTTTCTCTAAGAGTAATGACAATTATGCCAGCTCTGGTTTCTCTTCTTTTATACATAATCTGTGGCCACTTCGAAGGTCAAAGCCCAAACTGCAGATGGATTTCCAATGCTGTGCCCTACAAGGTGCTAGAGCCATGTGTGCGCATGCGCATGTCCACTTACTCTCGGTCTTATTTCCTCATAGCTTTTTTGTTTGTTTGTTTTTGTTTGTTTTGCGAGACAGGGTTTCTCTGTGTAGCCCTGGCTGTCCTGGAACTCACTCTATAGACCAGGCTGGCCTCGAACTTAGAAATTGGCCTGCCTCTACCTCCCAAGTGCTGGGATTAAAAGTGTGTGCCACCACAGCCCGGCAGTTTTTTTTTTCCCTCCGTTGTGCCCCAGTTTTTGTTTGTCTCTGCGTTTATCTGTGGGGCTAGCAGACTGCACAAAAAACCTAAACAGCAGTGGCACAAAAGAGGAGGATCGTTTTTCTTTCTTTCTCACAAAGAAAATCCAGGATCCATATAAGCTAGACCTCCTCCGTGGCTCCAGCACACGGTCGGGGCCGTGGAGTCCACTCCCTTGGACTTTGCCTCTTCCAGATATCCCACGTTCCAAGAAAGCTACAGAGTACCAGACATCACATCTACATCCAAGCTAGAAAGAAGAGCAAATAAGGAAACAGGCAACAGAAGGGGTCTATGAGAAGCCCTTCTAGTAACTTCTGTCTAGAACTCACTGGGCAGCACTGGTGTGTCACAACCACAAGGAAGGCTGAGAAATGTAATTCTTTACCTGAACATGTGGCAGCTCAGACCCAAATCTGAGTCCCAGTCCTGAGATGCAGGAAATAGGCAGGGACAGCCTTGTTGCCCCCACCTTTCTCCTTCCTCCTCGGCAAGGAACACAGATTTCAAAGTGCTGACGTATGTTGCAAGGCCAGGCAGCCAGCCTTACGGAGAGTATCCATTTGACTTGTGCTCCTTGGTCTTCAGTGTTCACAGAAGGGCTGGGCACAGAGCTGCCTCGACAAATATTGATTGACTCAAAAGGACCTATGCTCCTCTTGGATGGAACGGGTGTCGTCATCCCTATTTGTGTGAGGAAAAAAAAAATAGCTACAGAGACACCATGCTTATCATGTTCCCTCTCAGAGCAGTAAAAGGACCTGCCAAGGTCACGTTGAAGATCATGGTCAAGATGAGAACCTGGGTGTTTAGTGGTACATTTCAGGGAAAACACGATGGGACCCAAAGTTGTCTCCGGCAGGGCCGCGGTTTCTCAAGACACTGAAATCTCACCAGTGACCATGGACTTGGCCATGAGTCACAGTGCTGCTGGAAAGCTGGGTAGGTGAAGAAAATAATTAATAGCTTTCGATCAGATTCAGGGCGAAACTAGCAAACAATGAACTTCAGGTGGGAGGGGTTTGTTTTCCCCTAACAGTCCCGTCTCCGTGGGTCACAGCATTGTCAGCGGCAAAGCTTTCCAGTAGACCATGAAGACCTGCACATGCCCAAAATATGTAATCCCTTAATAAGTGCCCAAGAAACCCCGCGCTGGCGCCCTGACAAGTTGCCACCCGAATCCCAAGAAGTGTTCCAGCCCCCAGAGTGGAATCAAAGTCTCCGTTATTAAAATGGGTTATTTATGGCTTACGGCAAGTCCTCCAGACCCCTGACAGCTCCGGAATGAGCTCAGAAATGAACGCTTTGATATTATCACGGTCAATCCATCTCCCGGGTTCCTTTACCCCTCGTGCATGGTTTCTGTGTTTTTATTCCCCCCGAAAGGCATGTAGGGAAGAGGAATTTCATTCAAAGCACAAAAGAATAATGGAGACTGTATTGGCATCTTCTCTTTCATGAAGGCACAGATGGCTTCTTCTGGTGAAGGTGACCAGGGGGTGGAGCACCCGGGGGCAGCTGGACAGCTGGACAGCTCCAGGAGACCACCTCCTCTCACAGAGGCACGGTAAGATAGGATCCCTGCCACTACTCAGCAGTCAGCCTGGGCTGAGTTCCCTCCCAGAAGCCTCAGTGTCCCCTCTGCAGAGGGTTGCATTAAGAACACAGTGTCTTGCCCACTTCTTTTGGTGCCCAAACCCTTATGTGCTTCTTCCTGGTCTATTGACGACAGGTAACAAGGGACCCCAGAAACTTCTTGAACCCAGAATGGGTTTAGGGAGCCTCAGCAGAGAGACTCCAGGCTTAGGAGGTAAACTGAGGCCCTGAGCTACATTGAGGTCTTCCTGGGTGTGACGATGGCCACCTCTCTACTCTCCGGATGTCCCCACAGGCTGTGAACACTGACCAAGCCAAGTAAGATGAGCCAATCACAGGCCTCAGTTTCCCCACAGGACTTGGGGCCTCCAACTTGAAGAAGGGAAGTGTGCAGACACTCACAGTTTCCCAGCAGCTCACGCCTTTTGCGGGTGTGGCCGCTGAGTCTCCTCAGTTTTCTCAGCCCATGGGAAGCAAGACGGCCACC
>JADRCD010220878.1:0-11428 GCA_019843815.1 Montemys delectorum | reverse complement strand
CAAGTAAGTGGTCTTCCCTGAACTGCTTGCTGGTCTGCACGAAAGGAATTGGAACAAGAGGGTCAGGTAGAAAGGAAACCTGGGACAAATGGCTAATGGCTAACTGCCTATTAGCATACTCAAAATTCATGCTGGCTTCTAGGCTCTCTCAGGAAGTACCTGTTAGAATCTGGTGATGCTGGTGTGACATCCTGGCTCCTCTCAGCACTTCTCACCCTGGCTCCTACGCTAGCGTCTATAGTTCATAGGTACTCATTTCTGTACAACCCTGCCATTTGAGATATGCACTCTTTTGGGTTTTTGTTCCCTTGGCTCTGTCCTGGCCCCATCTGTCTTGATTCCCTCTCTCTTGCCACACCCTTCTATCTCTGTCTGTCTCTGTCTCTTTGTCTCTGTCTCTCTGTTTCTCTCTGTCTCTCTCTGTCTCTGTGTGTTTCTCTCTCTGTGTCTCTGTTTCTCTCTCCCTCTCTTTCTCCCTCCCCTCTCTTTCCCTCTCTTCTCTTCCTCTCTTGCTCTTCTCCTCTCTCTCCCTCAGTTCAGCAGTTCAGTCTACTGTCCTTGTTTATTCTCCTCCTTTTCTCCCTGCCCTGGACTCTTCTAGATGTCTCTGGCTGTTCTCTCTCTCCCTCCCTCTCTCTCTCCTACAATAAATCCTTTCTTCAATCATACCTTGGAACTGCCATGTTCTTATTTCATTCACAGGGATGCTGTACAAAGGGCTTTGCCATATAGGAATTAGACACTGTTTTTGTTTGCACTGGCTTCCCTAAAAGGCAAAGGAAACTTAATAGACTTTAGAAAAAGGAAGGAAGAAAATGAAGTTGGCATGCTACTGTCTTGTCTCTAACCATACTTTACATTTATCAACAAAAAAGAACACGATTCTTGTACTGTGTGTTCCTGCCTTTTTGTTTTCATTCAGTAGCATAGTTCACCCAGTGGATTGCTGGAAAATATGCTTGAAAGAATGTTCAATGATTTTTCATTTTGATTTTGTCTGTCATATGAAAGAAATTCAGTATGCAATTGATACTAATCTCTGATTTAAGACTTCTGTTAGAACTCCAACACATCAACTTTAAAATATGTTTATTTATTTAATATTTATTTTTCCTTTTTTATTGGATACTTTATTTACATTTCAAATGTTATCCCCTTTCCTGATTTCCACTCCCAAGAAACTCCCTATCCCATCTCCCCTCTTCCTGCTTCTATGAGGGTGTCTTCCCACCTACCTAACCACTCCCACCCCCCTGCACTCATATTTCCCTACACTGGGGCATCAAGCCTTCACAGGATCACAGGCCTCTTCTCCCATTGATGCCTGATAAGGCCATCCTCTTCTACATATTCAGCTGGAGCCATGGGTCCCTCCATGTGTACTTCTTGGTTGGTGGCTTAGACCCTGGGAGCTCTGGTTGGTTGATATTGTTGTTCTTCCTATGGGGTTGCAAACCCTTTCAGCTCCTTCAGTCCTTTCTCTAATTCCTCCACTGGGGACCCTATGATTAGTTCAATGATTGGCTGCGAGCATCCACCTCTGTATATGTCAGGCTCTGACAGAGCCTCGCAGGAGACAGCTATATCAGGCTCCTGTCAGCAAGAACTTCTTGGCATCCACAATAGTGTCTGGGTTTGGTGGCTGTATATGGGATGGATCCGCAGGTGGGGTAGTCTCTGGATGGCCTTTCCTTCAGTCTCTGCTCCATACTTGTTTCCATATTTGCTCCCATGAGTATTTTGTTACCCCCTCTAAGAAGGACCAAAGCATCTACACTTTGGTCTTCCTTCTTCTTGAGCTTCATGTGGTCTGTGAATTGTATCTTGGGTATTCCGAGCTTTTGGGCTAATATCCACTTATCAGTGAGTGCATACTACATGTGTACTTTTGTGATTGGTTATCTCATTCAGGATTATATTTTCTAGCTCCATTCATTTGCCTAAAAATTTCATGAATTCATTGTTTTAATAGCTGAGTAGTACTCCACTGTGTAAATGTACCACGTTTTCTGTATCCATTCCTCTATTGAGGGACATCTGGATTCTTTCCAGCTTCTGGCTATTATAAATAAAGCTGCTATGAACATAGTGAAGCATGTTAATATTTATTTGTATTTAATACTTATTTAATATTTTATATAATATATTTTAAAGTATACATATATATATATATATACAGAGAGAGAGAAAGAGAGAGAGAGACAGAGAGAGAGAGAGAGAGAGAGAGAGAGAGAGAAAGAGAATAGAATTGGCTCATACTATACTATTTCAGCTCTAAGAGATGCTAGAGAATATCATGTTTATCTTTGGTTCCATGTACAACAGAAGGTTGAATAGAATTCTACAGAGTTCTTTGGGTGGAGCTAGGTAAAATCTAGAAGCCGATCTGGGGATCCCCCCCTCATTCCTTCCCACCATACTGATATTCTCTTCCTACCTACTTTCCTTTTTCCTTTAGATACATTTTAAACCAAAACAGATTCTCTCACTACATTGCTATTGCTTAGTTAAATGCTTTAACTCCATCATAACACCTAATTATAACAAAAATTGAAAAGAAAATTTTACAAAAAATCCAGGAAGATAATTATTATATTTTGGCCATCTTTTCTTTCTCCATTCTTCTCTTCTCATTTTCCTTAATTGTCACCTGCATTTTCCATTTGGAATCTTCTCTTTACTTTGATTATTTCACCAAATGTCACAAGTTTATCATTAAGTCTCTTGCATTCAGTATCAGAATAATTAAACATGTTATTAAAAAACCTACATCATTCCTTGTCTCATTCTCACCAGTAAGCTTTCATTTGATGTTGAATCTAATAAAATAACTATTTCTTAAACCTCTTGGTAACTAGCTCCTAGCCATCATTTTTTGGGGGGGGATTAAATTAATTATTAAAACAATGTATTATTTGCCCGAATATTAACTGCTTGGTTTTTAAAGCTAATTTGCATGGGTAGGTGGCCTCCTGTTGCCTGTGTATTGAAATTCAGAGTGCACACAGTAGATTTCAGCTCCATTTAGCTTTTTTATGGATGCCATTACAGTAGCTTAGGTGGAGTGTGCTCATATAAAGACTCTGTAGCAACTGCATATGAGTTAGTGTTCTCTGCATATGTCACAGAGAAGTATAAGATCTCATAAATTATAGTGCCAACTCTGCATCAGGGAGCATACTTTATCAGAAATTGATACATATAATAAAGAAATATAAACTTTTTTAGGCCAAGGAACATTTTTAACTCTCCTACCTTCCACGTTCAGCAAAGGTCACTGGTTTCAAGCAGCATAAGGCTGGGGCATTAGGGTGGCCTAACCTTTCTGGCCAGGGAGGTGTTTCTCTGAGACATCTTGTAGTCTCCACTAGCCAATGGATACTTAGCTCCTGCTACTGTAGTTCTCCTGTCATATTTGGACTATGAGAGTTTCTGAACATCAATCATTTTCTCAGAAGTATCAGAAAAGGAAACTATAAAGCCATTTTTCTTTAGTGTCCAAGAAATTTAGCATCCTAAAGGCTGCACGATTTGTAGAAATAACTTTGTGTTCATATTTGCTTGTTTATTTGTTTGTTTGTTGTTTGTGTAATACAAAGCTTCATTGCATAGTTCAGGAGAGTCTTGAACTCTTTCCAGAAAGCTCATCTCAAACTTACAATCATCCTGCCTCTCCCTCCCAAGTACTATGATTATGTTCACGAGCTATCATTCCTGGCCAAGAACTTTAAATGAAATAAAGCAACAAATTCTGGGATTGGTCAGACACCAGAGGAGTACAACAACATTGGTTTGAATGCCTCCATTGCTTCCAGTCATTGGTTCTTGGTATCTCTTATTTCTATTCCCTTAGAGTAACCAGGTTTGTAACTGTTTTAGCATTTGTAGACTTAATCTTGTATGCGTACCACCCTGAGCTTCCCACTGACTAATTCAATTATTTCTGTAACTATAATCCAACCTTTCATGGTATGAAGGAAACATAGTCTGATTGTTGAGGTTCAGTCTGTTGCTGCATACTGTAATGCTAAATTCTGTACCTGAAGGTCTAGTTCTCTAAAAGTGCATTCTCACATTTACCAGATTTTGATGTGCAAACTTTGTTCCTCAAATTTTAAACTAGTGGTTGAATAAAATAGCTACAGCAAATTACTGGAGGAATTAGAAATAGACCGTTTTGGGGTTACCTGGTTAGGGGTTGCAGAGGGAAGAGAAAGAAGAAGGACTTAAGAAAGAGGAAGAAGACACTATGGGGAAGTAGGTTGTAAGAGCAAGACCATGAGGGACAGCATGTTAGTAGGAGTGGTCCAGGCAGAACATGGCAAGTGGTATCTCAGGGTTATTGACAGGAAGTAGACAAAACAGTATAGAGGGTTGATATCTGCCCAGCTCTATCTAGTGCTTTAAGACTTATTATAAATATAAAGGTTTTGTGTTTTTTATTTGGGAACTAACTGATCTAATCCAATTAATGGTTTTTTACTACAGCTGATGACTGTCTTCATGGTTCATCTCTTGGACCCCTACCTGACCTTCTTTTCTCTGAAGACTTCAATTACTACTGCCAAGACCAGAGGCAAAGAGGAGACTATGTGAGGTAAAGGGTTAAATCAAATTATACCCCAGCACTGGTATTGTACTGTGACAGTCCTGTGCTCAAGGGACTTTTTAGCCTTGTGGTTACAAATTAACGGTTTGTGACATCTGTGCATCGGAGTTTCTTTTGAACTTAGCAGAGGCAATTAGATAGACACCACAGGACATTGGTCCAAGCAATTGAATTTATTAGCAGGGTAAAGTAATTTATTATTAGTAGATTTGAGTAGAGGGTCCTGAAGCAGGCATGATGACACTGGCTCACAGCCCATATGAACTCACCATTCCCATGCTAGCTGGCCAACAGGCTTTCAACTGTAAGCTACCATGTCCATTTTACCAAAAAGCTTTCTCTGGTGTCTTAGTTATGGTTTCATTTCTGTGAAGAGACACCATGACCATAGCAACTCTTATAAAGGAAAGCATTTAAGTTTCAGAGATCCATTATCATCATGGCAGGAAGCATGCAGTGTGCAAACCCACATAGCGTTGGAGAATCGGAGAATTCTACATCTTCATCTATAGGCAGCAGAAAGAGATTATGTGCTACACTGGATTCAAGAGACATCAAATCTTGACTCCATGGTGATACAATTCCTTCAACAAGGCCATCCTCCTAATAGTACCACTCCCTATGGGCCAAACAATCAAACATATGAATCTATTCAAACCACCTGCACAACTCAATTAACTGGTACCTTCAAGGGCTACAAGTACCAGAAAACTGAGACCATTGCTACAATAACTGACCTGAGTTTCTGGATCAAAACCTTAGATTTCTCTCCTCATAGCTGACAGTTTGCTGAAACATGGACTTACACTTATGATGTCAAGCTACTATTTTCTTTATTAATGTCTGTGTTGATATATATGTACATACTTATGTTTATATCTCTATCTACCTACCTATCATCATCATCTATCATCTATTTATCTAAACATCTATAAACATATGTTATTTTCATTCCAATATTATACATATATATCACATATATTTTATACAATTTTATATTTTTAACACTCTGAAGGAGTGTTTTACATTTATTAGTTATACATAATAATGTATTTAATAGTGATATTTTTATACACATTTTGTTTTTGTTTTGGTAGTCTATTGCATTTTATTTTCTTTTTTTCTTTTTTTCCTTTTTTTAGATTTATTTGTTATTATATGTAAGCATGTGTAAGTAGCTGTCTTCAGACACACCAGAAGAGGGTGTCAGATCTCTTTACGGATGGTTGTGAGCCACCATGTGGTTACTGGGATTTGAACTCAGGACCTTCAGAAGAACAGTCAATGCTCTTAACAGCTGAGCCATCCAGCCCACATTTTATTATCATTTCTCATAGGACCTGGAGTAAGGGATTATTTATAGGAGCGTGTAGTCTCTACCAGTTGTGACACTACTGAAGAAAATATCTCTCCCTTCCACAATGACCATTCAGTTACCTTATAAATCTTCAAAGAGGAGCAGATCCTTGAACTCTCCATCTGGGAGGATTGAAGAACACTATTCCAATTAGTTTAATAAAATTATCCAACGTTTATACAAATCAAGAGTTAATACTTAGCTGGCATTTGCCAATATAGCAAAATCACGCCCATAGACCAAACTCATTTTATGAGTTCATCTGATTCCCATGCCATCAATCCCTCAGGCTGGAGTTGATATTATAGCTGCCTGTTTGTAACTACCACCAACACCAGTTCCTCAGTTCCTGATGATTCTCAGTCTTGTCTCATGTAACGAGAGAAGAGTCCTGCCTGCCCAGCCGATGCCCAAGATCATCAAAATTAAGAGAAATTAAGGCCAAGATCATATAACTCAATGATAGAGTATGTTTAGAGTGCTCAAGGCTCTGGATGATGTCACTAGCACCAGATATAAAACACAATACCAGAGGACATTCCCAATGAAGGGAAGAAAAGGGATGGAGCCCCACACATCCTTACAGCTGCAGAATCTGGAGCCAGGTTGGTCTCAGAGGTATTGGGTGCTTAGGGAATCACACCCTCTCCTCCATCTCATGGAGACAGAACATGTGGGTATCATTGCCTTAGGGATTTTACAAAACTAAAAGCAAAACTCCTTTTGAGATCTTGTTTGTGTAACTACCTTAGCTTATTGAATTTATTTATGAACTGGCATAATATTTAACAAGAAGGCAATGATATACCAAAATCTTTCTTGAGCAAGAAGTAGAAGGTTGTTCAGCTTCAAGTGTCCTCAGTGGAATGGGAGGTCAAAATGAGCAAATCCTGAAGCATTTGCTCTTTACTCCAGAGTCCAAGTCCCACACTAAGGCCATTCTAAATAATAAAAGGTTGACATATTTGTCTGATTTAGGGGATATATGTGTTTTTATTTAAAATGTATGCTTTCAAATGGGAAGTATATTTGGTTATGAAAAATGAACAAAATAATGAAATTAATATTTCCCCTTAAAAACTATTATTTTACATGTGAGAACATTTTCTGTACATACGTGTCTGTATATCATATGAATGTCTTGTGCTGAAGGAGGCTAGAAGAGAGCAATAGATACCAGGAACTGGAGTTACAGATTGTTGTGAGCTGTTATATGGGCTCTGGAAACTGGACCTAGATTGTCTGGAAGGGTAGCCAATGCTCTTAACTGCTAAGTTATCTCTCTACCCCCAAATACTTCTCTTCTTAAAGATGTGTGTGTGTGTGTGTGTGTGTGTGTGTGTGTGTGTGTGTGTGTGTTGGGGGGCAGTGCCCACAGAGATTAGAAGGAAGTATCAGATTCCCTAGAGCTGAATCAAGTCACAGGTGGTTGTGAGCTGCCCAGTTCGGGTCCTGGGAACTGAACTCTATCTTCTACAGCTGCTGCTCTTACCTCTGAACCATCTCTCCAAACATAGGAACAGAAATCTCTTAATTACTTTACTTCTGAAGGCAGAACATTAAGCACCAAATAGGCACATGGACCAAGTTCCTTAAATAAGTACTGTTCTCTGGTGCGTGCAGCACCCTGCACCAAGAGCCTGGTGCACTGTAAACATGCCAGCATGGCTTCGGGAACAGATCTTGCTTCCTTGTATTTCCCTGTGTGGGAATTCTGTCTTAGTGTTCGATGTGATGCTAAGGCCAAGGTCTGCAGAGTCAGAGTGATTGAATATCTTCCCTTGGTTTTGATGTGGAGAAAAACAGGTACAGCTTTCAATGCCCTGTGACTATTGTTCTGTGTCACATTTGTAGGTGTTTCAACTAGGGTTTGAACCTACTTGAGAATGTTTGCACCATACAAATAATGCCCCCAAAGACTTTAAGAGGGTAAATTTGCATAACCTGACATAAAGATTTATGAGTTTCAATGGAAAACAATCCAGTGGAGAGATTTTAAAAATTAATTTGTATTCTAGGCAACATGACATGGGGTATTTGAGGCATTTAAGAATTTTAAATATGAAGGACTATGCTGAATTGGGAAGCTATCCATAAATATATATATTCTCAGAGTTTAGGACAGGTAGAGAGACTCTCTGTCTCTCTCTCTCTGTCTCTGTCTCTCTCTCTTTCTCCATCTGTGTGTGTGTGTGTGTGTATGTGTGTGTGTGTGTGTGTGTGTTTAAACTGAAGAATATGTTGCAAAATTGAGTTTTACTTTGCCCCCTTGGGAGTAATAAGAAACCAAAGGGCTAGCCTTCATCTGAGCTAAAGAGCTTTGAATATGTAATGTCACAGCCACTTCCACAAGTTGAACGAATGCCACTGCTCCTGTGTGTTTGTAAACAGCTAAAAGACCCAGCTAATCTTGCACAATACACAAATGAGCCATCCTGGAGAATGCCAGTCGCCTGCTAATAGCTTTGGAAAATTGCTCTCCGGCACTAATTGAAACCATAAATCCTCATCATATTCAAAGCCTAACCACCATAAGCCATTAGCTCTCATCCGTTCTTCATCTTCTTTTGGGACATTTTCTTGCTATACCCTTCTCCCCACCCAGACATTCATTACTGCAGTTTGAATACCTTGAGAAATTTCTATTGGAGAGCTATATAACATCTCTAAGTGTGTCAACAGGACTGCATAAGCCTTATATCTACCCATTCCCCTTGGACCAAGGTCAAAACATTAATGAAATGTATTTTCTTCTTTTTTCATCCCAGATGCCTGTAGATAACATGGATCGAAGGAATATTTAAATTCAGTTTTGTTAAGACGGGCTTCCTCTGTGATATAGCTGAGCAGGTAGGCGGTTGTGGCTGTCTCTCGACAATTTGCCAGACAAGAAAAATGGCTTTGCAGACCATCTGACAGCTTTATTCTTGTGACTCTGGCAGAAAAATAGGCAAAAAAGATTGCAGAGGCGGCTGAGTGGAATACAACACAAAAGTTCAAAAAAAAATATTAACTGGTTGTAAAATGAGTGGGAGGGTGTAGTAAAGGATCTGGCATTTCAGTTATATAAAATCACTTATTACAACATTTTTATAGCCAAATTATGCTCCCTTTCTGGGCTGTATCTTTGGGTATGTTGCCTGGAATAGACAGGAAAGAATCCATCCACACAGCACAGCATGCTCGTATGCAAGAAGCAGCTAGGGATCATCTGATGGCTGAATTGTCCTCCTGTTCTCAATGAAGAGCCACTGGCAGTTGTGGTCTGATTTATATCGGGCTCTGTGCTTTCACAGACCTGTTCTGGTCCCCCTTATTTGGCTGCAAAGCCACCCGTAGGCCGTCAAATGGAACTTGTAATTAGTGTGGAACACATTGATGCTTGTATCTACATGACTACCGGGACCTTCAAGTAGCCGAGACAACCATGAAAACTGACAGATTCTGTTCTGTGAAGCAGAAAAAGACATGGGCAGCCCAGCATTTCTTTAGCTGATAGCCCACTTGGTATATTTCTTTTAGCTAAAGTCACTCATTAAACAGGAAAAAGAACAATAAAACAGTTCTCTATCCTGTGTAAGAGTAACTGAGGGCAGCTGATTAAGAAAGGTCATCATTACCTTAAAATTGGAGATTGCTATTTGTCCCCTGTGACATTGTGACGGATAACTTGAAAAGGCACTAATGTGCATTTATTGGTTGAGACAATTCTGAAACAAACTGCACAGGAAACAGCAGATGCTGCTGAGTGAGGTAAGGAGTGAGATAGGGCTCTCTCCTGAAGGACTTCTCATTATTCTAATGTCCTAGCATATACCCCAGAGGTTCGGTGTCCCCAGATGTCCAGCCTCTCACGAGGAAAGGTTATATGCTTTTCACAGGATCTATGTACAGCCTGCCCTAGGTTAGGTATAATGTCCAACTCTGCTAACACTGGGCAAACAGTTGCTACATTGTGTTGTTTAGGGAATGACCACAGGTAATGAAAATCTGTGTGTGTTCAGTATGAATGCAATTTCTCCTAAATGTTCAGTCTGAGGTTGGTTTAATTCTGGATGTGAAGCCCCTGGATATGCAGGGCTGACTATGCACATTCCTTGTACTTCTCTGACCTCAGGAGCCATAATCTTATAACAACTTGCATAGGGCCTTGTTGGGTCCCTCCTTCCTGCCTCAACTCCTCGAAATGAGCGCTTACAACAGGAGACTGTCAACTCACACCTGCTGTGCCTAAAACAAAGGCCCACTACACTGAGTTCTGCCTTTGAGGATTCCAGAGGAAGGTATGCCTGGTGGCTGGCATATCCGCTGGCTTAGGACATTGTTGAATGTAAACAAACTGACTGCCTAAGGACATATGCTGTTGGCCTCTGCCCCCATCACAGGCTGCACCTCCAACCTCTCCCAGCCCTGAGACCTGTGGGACACTCTGAGCTGCCGCTCTCGCTTTCTCATGTACATATAAATCCTAACTCCAAAAGTAAAGTTGGAAACCTTGATTGGACTCAACTTGGCTTCGTGTCCTTTTGTTCTTGAACTCTTGTGTTTCAGGTCTTTTTCTCCCTTTGACTGAGAGGGAACCCAGTTCGTGAAACTGCGGGACAGTTTCAGGGCCTGTGCTCCTTTGCAGTATCCTTCTTCATCTAGGATCATATGAGGAAAGGGAGATGTAATCTTTTCCCTTCCCCAAGTCTCATTGTTGGGGTTCCTTCTTATCGCATTTCATGTGAGTTCACTGTAGCTTAGATCAACCTACTGCTTTTCTGCTGGCATGTCCTCCATCCGCTCTATGAATGGAAAGTGGTTTTGTCCTTTTTTGGGGGCGGGGGGTGCTGAAGGTTGAGGGCTCATCTTTTGGGACAAAGCCTGTTACATTGTTGAGATGCCCAGATAGATAGAGACAAGCCATTTCCCAAATCCCATTTCCACCTAACCTTCTTGCCACTCCTTTCTTGTCATGTGTTTTTAATGGCCAACACAGTGAATGGTGGCAGATTCCATGCAAAAGCCGGCCCTGGACCACATGAATCTGAGTGTATTGTGTAGAATGTGTTCCCATCTCACATTGTCTATTTCATAACTTTTGATGGTTGGGATGCTGAGTAATTTCCAAATAGGCCGACTGAGCCCATGGAACATGGAGCATAGACTCATGTCACAGGCTGAGCTAGACAGAAGCACATGCACTTAGAAAGGCCTCAGGACCTTCCTCTTTCTTAGCAACTGTGAATGTGCACCTCCTGGTGAAGATACTGTGTCCAGGTTCGTGCCTTTCTCAATCTTTGCGGATGACACTGGGTCAGATTGTGTTATCCTCTGTGACTTCATCCTTGACGACCATCTTAATTCTAGGCTCTGAAATTTGAATGACACCTTGCATATTATGTGTAGTGTCTTTGCCTCTTTTTAGCTCTGGGAATGCCAGACTGTGTAGAGATCCGTGCTTTCTCATTTTATCAGGA
>JADRCD010220877.1:0-29458 GCA_019843815.1 Montemys delectorum | reverse complement strand
AAATCCAAAAACATGATGAATTAGAAATTTGTTGATTGTCATCCAATGGTCTCTCTAATTTGGTAATTGGAGTAATAGGTCTAATATTATACAATCCATATATACTTTCAGCTTGTTTGTTTGTGACAGTGACTTACTGTGTACAACATAATGGTCTTGAGATCTTGCTTCTCCTATCTCAGCCTCTCTATTAGTAGTGTTGTTAACTTCATGTTTTTACACTATACTATGGTTTTCAGAACAGCTTACATATTTTAAAAGTATTCATATACCCAAAAGTAATGTAGACAATTAAATTGGGAGGGAGCTTGTAAGAGAACAACAAAGAGTGAGACTGAATGCTTTGCTTGACGTTTGTAACTCTTGTATCAAGTTACCACAGTAGGAGCCCAGATTTTAAGCTTTACTAAATACAAAACAAACAAACAAAAACACTTTATGTATTGATGTTCATTTAAGAAAATATTAGCAGTGATGTATTATTTTGAAATATACAGTTAATGTGTTTGGAGTTCTTTAAAATTTATATTGAGAAAAACATTTATATTTTCAGTATTGCTGTAGACAAGCATCTACATAAGACTGTTAAATTGATTGTTGTTTTATATCAACTTTTATAATACTCATTTTTATTGTTATAATATTTTATAAATTTTAAAGAATATGATAAAAATATATTGTAGGTATTGAAGGGGTGTCTCTGGGAGGAGCTGGGGTACAAAAGGAAAACAAAAATGTGATTTAATTTTATTTAGTTAAAATATGTTTTTAAATCTTAACAAATTCAGATAAATTGAAATCATGTAACTTTTCTTATCATATTGCAATAAAACTTAAAAAAATAAAATAAATGGAAAGAACACAAATCAATGACTCAGTAATGCAACTAAAATATTAGAAAACAAAGAACAAACCAAACTCAAAACTCACATCTAACATTTCAAAGAAATAGAAAGAAAAACTTATGGTAAAATTCACAAAATCTCCACAAAATGCCCTGGATTCTGAGCAAAAAGTTCAACTCTTGAGCAATTACTCTTCCTGATATAAAGATACACTATGAAGCTGTAGTAGTAAAAGCAGACATGTAGACCAATGGGCAAATAGGAGATTCAAGGATGACTGCATACAACTATTTCAATTTAATATTTAATAATGGTAACAAAACCACGCAGTGTAGTAAGAGCCATCCTTACCAAGTCGTGCAGGAAACTGGATCTAGATACAGAAGAATGGAACTAGCTCTGAACCTGACACAAAATACGACTGCCTATGCATGAAGGGGCAAAGGCGAAACCTGGACCGTTTACAGTGATAGGAGCAAACATAGGATGCACACTATAAAGCGTATGAAGGGATACTGCATAGTAGATTCCATTCTGAATAAAATATCACTTGCCCATAAACAAAGTCTCTCTATTGACAGATAGAACCCCAGAAAACTAAAAAAGGTTTTTGCAACAAGAGAAAAAAAAAAGAATGAAAGTTCACCACTCATGAAAAATTCTTTTCAAGTTATACATCAGACAGAGATTAATATCCAGAATACATGAAGAATTCTGAAAACAAGCAGTAAAGAAAACAAATTATTGAATTAAATAATGGGTTATGGATATTGAACAGAGGATTCTCAAAAATCTAAATGAAAGTATTTAAGAGGTATCTCAAAATAGTCTCATTATCCCTAGCAGTTAAGGAAATGCAAATCAATACAAATTTGAGGTTTCATCTTACCCAGTCAGAATTGCAAAGATCAACAAAGCAACTAACAATAAATTCTGCTAACCATTTTGTGAAAATGGATTCCATATTCACTTCTGGTAGGATTCCAAACTATTACATCTACTCCCCTAGAAATCAGTCTGTATACATCTCAAAAAGCTAAAAGTATATATACCATTTGATCTAGCTATAATATCCCCCAGCATTATTACAAGTACTTTATTACTCTGTTTCCAACATCTAAAATTTGGCAACAACTTACTGTAGTTCAACTGATGAATGGATAGGAAAATTTGGTGCATATACATGATGGAATATTTTTTAGCTATATAAAAATTGAAATAATAAAATCTGTTAAATTACAGATAAATGGATGGAACTAGGAAAGAACAGAAAAAAGATGAGGTAACCAAGATAAAGAAAGACAGATGTTGCATTTCTCTGTCATCTAATTCCAAATCTTTTAATATAAATATGTATCCTGTAGTAACAACAGAAAACAGTAAATTAAAATAGTCCTGTAGTGATGGAGGCTAGAGAGAGGAATAGGTTACAAGTGACTTTAAGCTGAAGATTGGGAAAAAAACATTGTGAGGACTCAAGTGAGAATATCCCTTTCAAATTATTGAACACAGAAGTCCAAGGGACTTCCAAAATATGCTAGGATATTAATTTTTATGTTAGTTGCCTCCCAGAGATTGAAGTATTACTTTTCTCTTATGTTATCTATCTGTAGCCAACAGTGCTTTAATATAAATGTTAATATATTTCAGCTTTTAATATGAATGCTGAAGCATTCTACATTAAGAAAAATAGATGTATGCCAATAAACTAGAGTAGAAAACTCATAAGTACGCTTATATATTTGCAGTTAGCTGATATTCAATAGTGTGTTTTATGTACATAGGAGAAAGAAAATTATTTCACAAATGATGCAAGGAGGAACCTGTATAGGCATACTAAAGATGGAAGTGACATTTTTCTCTTACTTTGTATAAAACTAAACTCCAAAAGATGAAAGACTACATTATACCCAAATCTATAAAACTATTGTAGGAAGCTATTGGAGAAGAACTTCAATATATTGGTACAGGCAATGACTGACTTTTTGGACATAGATTTTAAACTTAGAAATAAAAGCAAAAATTGATCATGGCATTATGAAGCTTAGGCACAGCAATGCTAATAGTTGATAGAGTTAAGAGACAACCTATGACCTATAATTAATGTTTAAAATGTAAATAATTTGTGATAGTCAGTTTTTATTACCAACTTCAGTGGGTTTAGAATCATAATGTAAGCAAGCCTTTTGGTATATTTATGGGTGTTTTTCAAAAACATTTTAACTGATCAATGAAGACATACCCTGAATATAGGGAGGCAATATTCCATGAATGGAGTCCTGGACTATTAAAAAAAAAAGAAAGCGATTTGCTTTTGTCATGTATTTTATGATATCAAGGAGAAAGAAGCAAAGATAGAAAACTATACTAAAGAATAGAGCTTATGTTTTGATAAATCTGATCATGTAGTTTGTACATCTTTAGACTGTTTTGTGAGACTAATAATGAAGAGTCTGAAGGTATTTGTAGAAAAATCCTAACTGTTATGAGCAGAGATTTATGTGCCCTTTTGGAAGGGGCATGGAAGAACAGAACACTTAAAAAAATTGGAGAAGAGGAATTCAACACATATTTCAGAGGAGAACAGGATTCTGCTGAAAATTGGGTTTCAGGGCTTTCATATTATACCTATTCAGGAATGTTGCTCTTTTCTGACCTTGTCCTGATAACCTGAGTGTGACTGAACATAAAAGCAATTAGCTAACTTGCTTGACACAGAAAATTTCCATCCAGGGTAGCACCAGGCCTTTGGGTCATGTGTCTAGGTCATTACTCATATTCAGTGTAGATTGAGAATAACAGGTAAAGAAGAAGATGAAACACAGGAAGCTTGGTGAAAATATTTAGTGGGTTATAAGCTGATGAGGACAAAAGCACCTGTAATATTTAAAGAGATTAACAGCAGTAAAGAAAAGCTTGTGGCTCTGCATTGCAACAAGAGTCTTGAGGGCAAGACACACCATTTATTGTCTCTATGCTACTATAATATAAATCCACTTGAATGAAGAGAAATTGAATGGAAATGTTGCTAAAGTGGTTGTATGCTGGAAACCAGCAACACAAGAAACTATTTCCCTAGAATCTACCTGAAAGGCCCATAGAGGCCAATTCAACTATGGTCCAAAGGGTCCATCTACATACTGAGCTGGCAGCAGAACCTGGCAGCCGTATCCATACTGGATCATTTGAGGCATGATAGATGTAACAGTGAAGGTGACATGAAGACTTATATCAAGGTTCCAGAAAGTCCAAGAAATATATGGTAGAGATGAATTTCTACCAAGAGGCCCTGTAAAGACATGAAGATGAAATGATGCATTTTGGCAAATTGCAACGGAAGGCACACAATTTTGGAGGTTTGAGGACTATAAGATTCTACAGAATAAAGCTATAGACAATGAGTACAACCAAATTAGAAAGAAGCTATGTGTACTTCAGGGGGGAAAAGATAGAAGGCCAGGGATGCCTATGCCCATTTGAGTACAGATTATTCTATTCTAAGGCTTGTCTTGATAGCTTTTTCTTTTTTGTTAGTCCTGTCTGTTTTTTTTGTTTGCTTGTTTTGTTGTTTTGTTGTTGTTATTTCCCTATCTCACCACTGGTAGAATGGTGTACTTACTTTGAATCATACTATATTCAAGGTTTTTAACCTGATATTTTATTTTTTTTGAGAAACTCACAGAGTACTTCTGAAATTCAAGGTTTTACATTGAATCTCAGAAGTATAAACTTTTGAATGCTATTGTGTGACAAAACCCACACAATTGTGGGGATTTTCAGAGATGATCTAAATGTATTTTGAATTATGAGATTAAAATAAGGCTTATAGGGTAAGTAGTAGATTGCTATAATTTAAAGTGAATGACTTTGGGTGTTAAGATGAAAAAGAATAGCATTGTGATGGTCATTCTTCATTACCAATGTGACTGGATAAGGATCACCATGGAGACAAACTGGTAGATGTGTCTATGAAAAATTCCAGAAAAATTTAACTGAGAGAAGATTCATCATAAATGTTGGTGGTACTATTGGATGGAATTGGGTCCATAGCGAATAAAAATAATTAATCAAGTGAACACTAGCAATCATCTCTCTGCTTCCTGACAGCAGATGGTAAATGATTCAAACACATACCCTCCCTTTTAAAATTTACTTTCGTACAAAAAACCGGGAGCTGAAGAACATTACACACCAAAATTAATCATACCCACATCTGTATACATCAGTTACACACTTAGAATGTGCAATCTGAAGCTGTGGAGATTCACATAGGCATGTTAACTTTCACCATCGAGTATTTTATCCTCTTATCTACCATCAAAAATGATGCGGCCTTTATAGAGCTAGAACTAGAAACTCAGTTACCTTTATATCCTCTTTCATATCTCATTCCCATCACCTGCATTCAGTCCTTCCTCATCCCCTAACATTTAGCCTTTCTTGCATAATTTCTTCATGTTTAATTCTAGGTACCTTTGCTTAACTTACATTTTTATTTGTATATATAATTGGCTAGATTCCACATATGAGGGAGACCATGTGGCTCTTTTTTTCTTTTTTGAGACTGTGTGAACTGGCTTAATATTATACATTGGAAGTTTGTCCATTTCCATGCAAATTTTGTGATTTTATCGACCTTAGAGATGAATGGAATTTAATTTTATACTTTCTTCATACATTCTATTTCCAAATAGATATCTTTCAAGAGCAAAACTAAAAATAAACAGTAATTATATGCAAATGTTCAATATACATACAAGGAAAATGAAAACCATAACTACAGTGAGATATGATCTCATTTCATTAGAGTAGCCTTTATGAAATGACAAAAGTGTAGTAAATACAAGTATGAGGGGGAAATAATTTTTTATACACTCTTGATGAGACACTAGCTATCTCACAACTGGGTATAGATAAAGAGGAAATGAAGTCAGCATACAAAAGAGGTAGCTATATATCTATGTTTATTAAGTGGCTCTATTCAAAGTAGCTAAGATGTAGATTCTTCCTAGAAACTCAATAGCAGATGAATAACTAAAGGAAAAAAACAAATTTATGTATCTACTTTTATGTATACAATATTCAGACATTTATGGCTGCATAATATTCCATTGTGTGGGTATGCTTGAATAAAAATGAGCAAATTTCTGGAATGTGTATCAAGGTGGTTAGAAGTGGAAGATACCAAATTAACGACACAGGAAGACAGTATCACATATTGTCTCTCATACTTGGCAATGAATATGAATGAACGCCAACTTGGAATCACAAGGGAATGGGAAGTGAAGGAAGGGTTGACAGTGTGTTGATGTGAATCAGAACATTCCCTGCAGGCTCTAATATTTGACCATTTAGTACCTGGTGGATGGCACTGTTTGTGGAAGATTTAGAAGGTGTGGTCTTATTGGAGGAATTGTGTCACTGGAGGAGGCTTTGAGAGTTTAAATCTTCACATGATTTACAGTGCATTGTTTCTGCTTGGAGCTTTTTTTTTTAATTAGATGTTTTCTTTATTTACATGTCATACAGAAGTAATACAGAATAACATTCTCCACATGGGAATGTCAAAATAATAACTAATAATGTATAGAACTAACTCATGTAAATAAAAATAATGATGTTGAAATTGTAGAAGAGTTGTACCACAAAAAGTCACAACTATCCATTCACAGAACAGACAACTTATAGAATTAAAAAGTAGGCATTCAGTGGAAAAGGATGACATGGGTGGGGTTGTGGAAGAATGCACTTTTAAGGAGCTGGTGACTGCAAGTTTGACCATGAGTATATGGGCAACACAAAATGGACTTGGTGATTTCTTTTTCATTTCAGTTTTTCTTTTTTCTTTCTTTTTCTTTTTTTCTCAGATGAGGTCACAAATGTTGAGAGGATGGGCCTGGGTGGATTGGCAAGTGAGTGTGATCAGGGTGCATTATGGGAAATTCCCAAATAATCCATAAGATATTATGTTTGATTAAGAAAAAGTAAGTGACTCTGCTACTTATAGCGGAGTCTCATGTGTTTTTCAATAATTTAAAATTGATGTGTGATGTCATGGCTGCCTTTACCTTCTTCTTGATTCTGAAGTTGACTTCATCATCACTTTCTCCCAGCTGGTATCTAGAAACAAGTTATCATTTCTATCATCATGTCACAATTCTTGATGCACAAATATTATAAATTAGAACATTGGTTGGTAGTCTAGAATTGTTACCTTTTGCCAAGTAGGACTACCCATATAGCATATCATATAGATAAAATTCTTCATGTTTAATACATACTGCCACATGTGACAATTTTGTTCTCAAAGTAATATTTGTCATAATATTTACAAGATATATCATTTATTACCCATGAATTATTCTTTGTAGCATATGGTTTCACATGAAGATGGCATTGCCCATAATCATTTGAGAATTATCTTCAGTAACAGAAAATGTAATATTAAATGAACTAAGCACTGAAGTCAGCACATATTCTTAGAAGTAAAAGGATAAGTCCTTTGGCATCACAGGAATAGATTTCATTTTATTAAATAATTTGGTATTTTTGTTAATTTGGGTCTTTTATAAATTGTGGCTTTGAAATGTACTTCTTAAATTTCTTTTCAATATAGTTATATAATTTTGAGTTGGCTTTTCAGTATTTATTTACTTAATCGAGGTATTATCCCAGCACTTGGGAAGCTGAGGCAGGAGAGTTTTGAGTTTGAAGTTAGCCTAAGCTACAGAAGAAAATTTGGTTAAAAAAAAAAACCCAAAAAACAACAACAAAAAACCCCCTCTTATAATAAATATCTATTTTATAACTTTAATGTTTTTAAATTATAATGATGATTCTTGTCCATTTAATTCAATTTCTCATAATAATATGTTAGTACAACAATCTCTTTAACTTCTATTTGTTCCATGAATCTACCACTCCTATCCCTATAAAATATCTTCTATGTTTTAAAAAATCTACATAATTGTAGTTCCTATAAAGCATGTTGATAGCTATGTGGAAAGATTTAACATGTGTTTGTTTGAAACTACTTAATTCTAGCAAGGAAAAGAGATGTGAGAAATGTATGAGTTAGGTCAAGCTTAGATAAGATGCTGGTAAGTAGAGCATGTGTGAGTTATACACAGAGAAGAGCAGAGCACCAAGGGCACAGATTATTCATGAGGCATCAAGAATGTATGAGACACCAGAGGCACTGAATAACAGGATAAATTAAATATACATGAAACACATGAAACACTTATTATTCATGAAGTCTTAATTCAGTCACATATTGTTGACATCCATTTTGGCCCTCACAGTTCTATGCCCAGAAAACTCACATAAAACCCATAGCTGTGCAGTAAGATCATCTGCAAGCTGTTGCTATTAGCCAGGCATACTTGTCTCTGTGTTTCTCCAGTGGATCAAGAACCTAGCACTTGCCCAGGGCAATTCCTGCCAGTGGGTATTTTGCTAGAATATCAACCCTCATTTTGGTAGGTCTATAATTACAGAGAAAGCAGAGATAGGAAAATTGCATACTTCACTCTGAATTTACATGCATGCCCTGTTGAAGGCACACACTGTTAAAAATATACTATTTTCTGTGTCCTGATCACTCCTGCTGCACATATCAAATGCATGTAAAAAAATAAGGTGCTTTTTGTCCTAAGGGGCAGCAAACCCTTCAGCTCTATAGAACCTTTCTCTAACTCCTTCATTGGGGACCGTGTACTCAGTTCAACAGATGGCTGTGAGCCTCTACAACTGTATTAGTTAGGTATTGTCAGAGCCTCTCAGGAGATAGATATATGCTTGTCCTTCCTTCAGTCTCTGCTCCATAGTTAATCTCTGCAACTCCTTCCATGGGTATTTGATTCCCCCTTTTAAGAAGGAATGAAATATCTACCTTTTGGTTTTCCTTCTTCTTAAGTTTCTTGTGGTTTGTGGTTTGTTCTTCCTGTATTCTGAACTTCTGGGCTAATAACCACTTCTCAGAGAATGTATATTATGTGTGTTCTTTTGTGATTGTGTTACCTCACTCAGGATGATACTCTCCAGATCCATCCATTTCCCTAAGAATTTCATAAATTCGTTGTTTTTAATAGCTGAGTAGTACTCCATTGTGTAGATGTACCACAGTTTCTGTATCCATTCCTCTGTTGAGGGACTTCTGGGCTATTTCCAGTTTCTGCCTATTATAAATAAGGCTGCTATGAACCCTCAGAGCTCCCAGGGACCCAACCGCCAACCAAGGACTATACATGGTGGGACTGATTGTTTTGGCAGCATGTGTATAGAAGAGGATTGCAAAGTTGATCATCAATAGGAGGAGAGATCCTCGGCCCTGTGAAGGTTCTGTGCCCCAGTGTAGGGGAATGCCAGGGACAATAAGTGGGAGAAGGTGAGGTGGCAGGCATGGGGATGGGGGAGGCAACAGGAGTTTGTTCTTGTTGTTTTTGTTTCTTTGTTTGTTTGTTTTTTGGAGGGAAAACTGGGAAAAGAGAAATTTACATGTAAATAAAGAAAATACCTAATTAAAAAAAAATAAGGTGCTTTTGAGCAGTTGGATTTGATGTTTCCCCTAGTCAGGAATCATTTGTGACTAATTCTTTTGCACTGTGCTGAGAGTTCATTGTTGTTTGAAGTAATTTCCCATAGAGACTCTACTGGTCCAAGTAAGTATTATCTTATCTTTCAATTTATTTCATTGACAAAGAACCTACAATACTTTTAACAGAATGTATAAAACATCCATTAATTATTTAATCTTCTTAGAAAATCTATTTAATTTTCAAGCACTAATAATGTCACAGATACACTGCTATCCATACTAATACAACATAAATGCAAATCATATTCGATGTGAAGCATATGAGCAAACACACACACACACACACACACACACACACACACACGAAAGGAATAACTTGGTCAGTTGGACATTGCCATAAGTGAGCTTATAGGAGAAGATGCGAACTCTTATTGGTCTATTCAAATAATCCCTTGATGTTGAGTAAACCCACAATTGCATTGTTGGCTTAGAAACAGAAAGACATTAATAACTCTGCCAGAGTAAGCCTACTTGGAGCCCCTTCCTTTTATTTTCGATCAGTTCCTGAAGAGACACCAGCGTTTTGTGGCATTTAGACCAAATCCCATATCTCACCTTAAATTCAGAAATTTCTATGTGAGACAGGTCAACTAAGCCTATGCTAAACTTATATATATATATATATATATATATATATATATATATATATATAATAAAATGCACCAGTATTTGTAGCTACTGTTGGAAAGTCTAGATTAAACTAAAATTGATGATATAGATAGTTTATAA
Organism: Montemys delectorum; assembly: GCA_019843815.1. Classification (NCBI taxonomy): domain Eukaryota; kingdom Metazoa; phylum Chordata; class Mammalia; order Rodentia; family Muridae; genus Montemys; species Montemys delectorum. The sequence continues at coordinate 19,285 of JADRCD010220877.1, read as the reverse complement.
AAAACATGCAAAATTTTTGAAGTAACTGAAAGCGCATTGGAAATGATATTTGTCTTAGGGTTGATTCTCTGTAAATGCTGTTAGCAGTTATGTTTCCTTCTAGCAGAATGTGCCATGTACTGTAATACTGTTTGATGGTGTTTTCTGAGGTTTCCACATGATTGGATAAAAAAAACCTGTTTCCATAGTCTTTACTTCAACAATTACTTTGAAATGTAAACATTTCCCACAAGTAACATAAATGTTCAAAACTTGTAAACATAAGAAAATGAACTGAACTATTGTTATTTAATGATGATTATGAAACTTATAATTTTATGATAGATTCAGTTACAGTTCTTATAAATATATTTTACTTACATGGTAATTTGTTTGGTCTCATTAGTCAACCAGCTGATGAAATGGACAGTTCATGTGATAAAGTCAATTATGTAGTTAAGTTAAACTTAAACAAACAAGACAAAAATCAATAAATGAGTAATTACCACTGTTTTACCTCTTCTAGATCTTTTGTGAATTTATATCCATAGAAATGCAAGTCTTTATGGTTTTTTGAAGCATCTTTATTACACCACAGAGAGCAGAAAGCTGCATTGTGGATGGCCCATACAGAAAAATAATGACTACCTTCTCTTCATTAATTCCAATGTCTTTGCACAAGAAGAAAATGCATTATATTTGTGACATAAAAGTTTTTTGTTAGACCAGTTTGAATTTATAAGTGATGTCCTGAATAAAAGGTGCCACATGAGATAAGTGATGAACGTTTTAAATAGGAAAAAAAATCTTTTGGTCTCTTGAAAGCTCAATACCATACAATGATGGTCAGCTCCTTTCATAATAAATTATGTTTTTCTTGTTTTGTTTTTGTTTGAGACAGAGTCTCAAGTAGACCAAGCTTGAATTCATGATCCTCTTGCCTCTTCATTTCAAATAACAGGATTCAGACACACCTCAATCACATCTCAATTGCTTCCTGCTTCTTAATATAAGTTATGCAACTCAATTATCTGTAAAATAACACTTTTAAAACACATATAAAGTATTTAGTAGTTTGCATAAGTTACAGAATAGTTGTGCTGGGTAGCTTTATGTCAACTTGACACAAGATAGTGTCACTTGAGAGGAGGGAATGTCAGCTGAGAAAATGTCTTTATAAAATCAGGCTGTAGGCAAACCTGTATGTCTTAGTCAGGGTTTCTATTCCTGCACAAATATGACCAAGAAGCAAGTTGGGGAGGAAAGGGTTTATTGAGCTTACTTCCACATGGCTGTTGATCACCAGAGGAAGTCAGGACTGGAACTCAAGCAGGGCAGGAAGCAGGAGCTGATGCAGAGGCCATAGACAGATGTTCCTTGCTGGCTTGCTTTCTCCTGGCTTGCTCAGCCTGCTCTCTTATAGAACCCAAGACTTCCAGCCCAGGGATGGCACTACCCCTTTGATCACTAATTGAGAAAATGCCCCACAGCTGGATCTCATGGAGGCAGTTCCCCAACTGAAGCTCAATTCTCTGTGATAACTCCAGCTTGTGTCAAGTTGACACACAAAACTACCCAGTACACTGTATATGGAGTTTTTAAAATTAGTGTTTACTGGAGAAGAGCCAAGGCTATTTTGGCTGGTGCCACAATTGATGCTGTATAAAAGCAGGCTGGACAAGTGCCAATGTTCAAGCCAGTAAGCAGCACTCCTTCATGGCCTCTGTGCTAGCTCCTGCCTTTGGATTCCTGCCCTGATTGAGTTCTACCCTAACTACATTTGGTGATGAACTGGTAAGTGGAAGTGTAAATGAAATTATTCATTTCCTCTCTAAGTTGCTTTCATGTGTGGGATTTCATCACAGCAACAGTAACCCTAAGACAAAAGTCAAAACCCATTCCCAGTCACAAGTTGCTAGGCTTTTGGATGAACAGTCTTGTCCAAAGTTACATATCAATAACAAACCAGAACATATTAGCAACATCCAGCTACACTTTTACTCTACATGTAGAAATTTAGCCATATTTTATAGGTAAGCTTTCCACTATTCCTATTCCTTGTACTACTTTACCTACTATCTATTCAGACATTCATGTATCCATGCATCTTTCATCCTACTATAGAGAAGGAAAAAGGCTTTCTTTTATCTCCCCCTGCCACCACCCCACAGTCTTTCTCTGAGGATACAATTGCATTTTCATGAAGTGGATTAACATGTAAGAAATCAGTTTAGTTATACTTAATGAATAAATGTCCAACAAAAATATAAAATTCAAAGAAAGGCTACATGATTGAAGCTGATGTGACATCTGGGGCTCTAAAACAGAATAGAATGTCAGGATTTCTCCCAGTCTATGAGAGTGTGAGAGAAGGAAAGACACACTGCATCCAGCTGGCCTTGTTCATATAATGTCTCTCTAATGGTAGGCCTTGCCTAGAATAACTCACATATGGAAATAGGACTTATTAATGAAAGTGTTCTTTATAGGTTTAATCTTCTTTTCCAGTTCTCACCATGTGAAAGAATTCTCAAAACAATCTGCTTGAGAACATGGCAAGAACGTTCATAGCAGAGTTGTTGCTTGCATCCACATTGTGCAATCAATCCTATACCCTGTGCCATGTCAAGACTTGGGAGTCTACACTTCAAAGTATAGCATCTTGATACAATAAGTACCTTGAACTGGAAGAATATCTACTTGTCCTTCCTTTTGCTGTCTGTCCATCTCCTACTCCATGAGACTTAGAAGCAAGAATCCTTGATTTATTGCAGTTGTTTTGTTTGCTTCTTTGTTTGATTGCAGGAGCATAGAGGACTCTTCATTCTTCCCCTGTGCAAGTCATAAACTAGAAACATGCTTCTGTCCCTACTCCATTGAGGACTCTCTTCCCAGATGGTTCCCCCCACACACCCACACACCAGTAGAATCAGTGCTATCCAAGGAAGATGAGAAGAATCTAAATGGACCAGGTTTTCTGAGTTTCTTTCTCAGAATGAGGTCATTAGATTTTATGTTCCTGAGAAATAAAAAGGTGATGAAAAAGCAATAGAATACGTGGAAAGCAAATAATAGAGTACTAAATAGAGAAGATTCTCTGTTTATATTTAGTGTAAATAATCTAAACTAAAACAATTAGGTATCTCTGAAAGGTCTATCCAGGATTTTCACAGAGACAACTCAAATATTCAAGTCTGAGTTAGTGAAACTTCTACAATTAAAAATATAAATGCTTTGCCATTCTGACTAAATTAATGTTTAAAATCAAACACAGAGAGAGTTTGGTATTGGGAATCAGTCTATGTTAAAACGGGAACACAAAGTTAATACACAAATTTAAATTTCTTCTTTGAGTCTAAGTTACTTTTATGTATAGGTATTCTAGTAAAATTACATTGAAAAGTTATAATTATGGCATAATTCTTTGTTATTTTAGTATCAAATTTAGTAGTAGGTTTTTGCAGAAATAAAATAAATACAGAGATGATTTCAGTAGCAGATCACATTTTAAGTTGATTTTGTGTCTGGATGGGAAACATGTGCCCTAGTCAGAGAACTTTGTAGAGTGATTTCTCTCCCTTTTCCTCAGTGGATTCTGGGATCAAACTCAAGTCATTGGATTTGATACAGGCACTTTTACTTGCTGTGTTTCTCACTGGCAAAATATTACCTATTTTAAGAAGTTAATTTAAAATATTTTGTAATTTTTGAAACAATAGAAGACTATCAAATGGTATTTGGAGAGCCTGATGTTCTGAGAGAAGAAAGTGGATACTGTAAAGACATGTAACTGTGGTAATAGACCTGGGCAAGCACATTTTCATCAAACAAATTCCTAGGTACTGGTACACTTAGTATTTGACTTAATTATTCATACTGAAGTTTCTGGAATTACAGTTTTTAACATTATTAGTTGGCTTAAGTATACAAGAGAAAAGAACAGGCTGACATCAGCATATGAATAATCTGGGTTGCTATGGTTTTTCTTAGAGAATCTTTGTGGCAGTTCTCATTATTTATACTTTCTTTATAAGTCTAACCAAAGCCTTTTGCTTTTAATATTTCTCCTCAGGGAAGCATTATGCTCATGTATCTGTGATCAGAATTCTAAGTCCAAACAGGAGGGTTTTAGCTAAATATCCCATCCCATGTTGAATTCAAACTAGTGCTTCAGCTCAGCACTTCAACACATATGATGCAGGAAATAGTGACAATTGTGTAATAATTAACATTCTTCTGCAGCACCTGGTTGCATTTACACATCTATTCTGTTAATACATTTCAAAGAACTTATGATTATATGCACACAAATATATGTATGTTTACATAAATATGCAAGTTACTGGCTTAAAAGTTAAATTATGTCAGTTCATGATCTCTTAGTCAGTTCTGGTCTGACAGGTAAATGATCATGAGTTCCAGATGAACCAAAGCTACATATTAAGGTCATCTCTTAAAACATCAAAAACCAAAACCAAAAGAAAACAAATGCAAAAGTTGAACCACATAGGTGGGGGATACTCCAAATGCACTTCTAGTTAAAAAACAGTGAAATAGGTCCTAGCTGCTGGGGCAGACCCCTAGTTGGTCTGTTCCCATGAAGACTCCATGTCCTGATCCATCCTAGAGGACCTGCTGCACTCAGAGCAATTGCACCCTCGCCTTAGTCTAGGAGCTGCTCCTGGGAGCCTGGTGGACTCAGAACCCATCACCCACCAAACCTTTGCTCTCCCAAATACCACTCCCCTTCTATCCCTTCCACCCCTTCTGCCCAGTCCTTGCTGCTAGGACAGACCCTAGTTGGCCTGCTCCTGTGAAGATTCCACATCCTGATCCATCCTAGAGGACCCACTGCATTCAGAGCAGTTGAGGACCCACTGCAGTTAGAGCAGTTGTATGAAGGCCTCCCAGGAGATTTACTGCAGCCAAGTCAGCAGATCAGTAGCTTCTCCACCCCTGTGAAGAGCCCAAGTTGGAAGGCCCCACAGGTTGTCAGATACAGCCAGGGCCACAGGCCTACCTGGAGACCTGAAGCAATCCAGGTTCAAAAGAGGCAGACTCCATACAGTCACCCAGACCAACGAAGACCAGGACTATCCAGATGGCAAAGGGCAAGCACAAGACCATAAGCAAGAGAAGCCAAAATATGTGGGGATCGTAAGAACCTAGTTCGCCCACAATACAGCAAGCCCTGAATATACCAACAGACCTGAAAATCAGGAATCTGTACTACAATCCTATCTCCTGAAGATAAGAGTCCTTTAAGGAGGATATAAATAACTTATTGAAAGAAATACAGGAAAACATTGGTAAACAGATGAAGGAATTAAATAAAGCAATCTAATACCTAAAAGTGGAAGTAGAAACAATAAAGAAAACACAAATGGAGGCAAATCTGGATAAGAAAAACGTAGGAAAGAAGTCAGGAATTGCCACGCCCACTCCAATGAAGTCTTGTGACAAGCCCAAAAGCTTGGCCACAGACCAGAGGAAAAAAAAGCTTCAAAGGAAGATAGTCTCTTGGAATTCATTCATGGCATTCCCTAATTCAGAGGTAGCCCAGATATGTCCTTGTGAACTTTCGTGCTATGTGCCCACTAAGATATGATTTACTATAGCTAAACAAAATTGGACATTGCTCTCTGACCTTTACCAATGTTCCAATATCTTAGCCAAACCCTGACTTGAAATTTCGTAAAGAATGTTACCCATCCAGACTAATTGCCTTCCAGCGTCGTTAGGGAGATAGTAAAGAGGGTAGGGCATTGAAGCTTACAAATGGGAGTTATTTTATCCCAGGGCAAGGTCAAGTAGAATCCTTATTTTCAGTCGTGTAAGGCAGCAGAGCCACTCCTAGGAATTAGCAAGAATGAGACTTCCAGGGACTTGTCTCTACTAGCTCAGAAGATTAGCATAGTGGGTGTTTTACTAAGGATGGGCATATGTGTGTGTGTGTGTGTGTGTGTGTGCGTGTGTGTGTGTGTGTGTGATAGGGAGAGAGACAGTGTGCAGCAGAGAGCAGTCAGATTTGAGACAGAGCTTTTGAGCTTCAAGCCTCATGAGGTTGCAGCCCCCCCCCCCCGCCTGCGGCCCAGAGTGCTGGGGGGTGGTGGGGAGGGAGGGCATTGCAGCGCCTGTCCAGAAGAGGTGGCTGCTTTAGACCCAGTGTGTTTCAGATGGCCTCAGATGTACCTTGACCCGCTGAGCTGTCAGACTTTTCTTTTCTCTTTTGTAATGACTGTAAAAGTCTGATGCCATTTTTGAGAAATACACTCAGGTTCTGCACTCCCTTGTGTTGTTTCTGTTTGTCATTTCTTTGCCAATGCCTTGTTGACCTGTACAGGAACCCTGTTTCTCCTGCGGGTTGAGAGAGGCCGAGAAAGCCTGGCCTGTGGCAAGGAATTACAGTTGTAAGTATTATCAACAGAATACAAGAGATAGAAGAGACAATCTCAGATATAGAAGATATGATAAAAGAGATTGACACAACTGTCACAGAAAATTCAAAACATAAAAAACTCCTAACCCAAGCATCCAGGAAATTCAGGACACAATAAAAATACCAAATCTAAGAGTAATCAGACTAGAGGAGAATGAAGATTGCCACCTCAAATGACCTGAAAATGTCTTCAACAAAATCATAGAAGAAAACTTCCCCAACCTAAAGAAAGAGATGGCCATAAAGGTACAAGAAGCATATAGAACACCAAATAAGTGAGATCAGAGAAGAAATTCTTCTTGTCACATAATTATAAAAACACTAAATGCACAGAACAACAACAACAAAAAGAATATTAAAAGCTGCAAGGGAAAAGGGCCACATAACATATAAAGGTAGACCTATTAGAATTATGTCAGACTTTTCAATAGAGATTATGAGAGCCAGAAGAGCCTGGTCAGAGTTAATGCACACTCTAAGAGAACACAAATACCAGCCTAGGCTACTATATCCAGCAAAACTCTCAATCAACATAGATGGAGAAAACAAAATATTCCAGGACAAAACAAAATTCAAACAGAATCTATCTACCAACCTAGCCCTATGGAGGATGCTGGAAGGAAAACTCCAACACAAGGAAGGTACCTGCACCAAAGAAAGGACAGGATATTAAGCATCTCACAACAACCTCAAAAGCAGAGAGCCACAAGCACATAAAGCCACCTACAAAAACAAACATCAGGAACCAACAGTCATCTATCTTTAAAGTCTCTCAATATTAATGGACTCAGCTCACCTATAAAAAAGATATAAGCTAACAGACTGGATACGCAAACAAGATCCATCATTTTGCTGCATACAATAAACAGACCTTAATAACAAAGACGGCACAAACTATCACTAACTATCTTAGAGTAGAAGGATAGAAAAAGGTCTTCCAAGGAAATGGTCCCAAGAAACAAGTAGGAGTTGCCATCCTAATATCCAATAAAATAGACTTTCAACCAAAAGTTAACAAGTGTGATGAAGAAGGACACTTCATTTTCATCACGGGAAAAATCCACTAAGATAAAGTCTCAATTTTGAACATCTGTGCCCCAAATGCAAGATCACCCAAATTCATAAAAGAAACTTTACTAAAACTCAAAACATACATTGAAACTCACACGATAATAGTGGGAGATTTCAACACCCCACTCTCACCAATGGACAGGTCATTGAAACAGAAACTAAACAGAGACACAGTGAAACTAAGAGAGGTTATGAACCAAATGGATTTAACAGATATCTACTGAACATTTCACCTGAAAACAAAAGAATACACCTTCTTCTTAGCACCTCATGGTACATTCTCCAAATAGACCATATAATTGGTCACAAAACAACCCTCAACAGATATAAGAAGATTGAAACAACCCCATGCACCCTATCAGATCACTATGGCCTAAGGCTGGTCTTCAATAACAGCAAGAACTATAGAAAGCCCACATACATGTGGAACTGAAAAATTCTCTACTCAATGACAACTTGGTCAGGGAAAAAACAAATTAAAGACTTCTTGGAATTTAATGAAAAATTTGAAACATCATACCCAAACTTATGAGACACAATGAAAGCAGTGCTAAGAGGAAAATTCATAGCACTAAGTGCCCTGGTAAAGAAACTGGAGAGATCTTACACTAACAACTTAGCAGGACACTTGAGAGTTCTAGAACAAAAAGAAGCAAACTCACCCAAGAGGAGAAAATATCAAATTCAGGGCAGAAATCAACCAAATAGAAACAAAGAAAACAATACAAAGAATCAACAAAACCAAAGCTGTTTTTTTGAGAGAATTAACAAGATAGATAAACCCCCTAGCCAAACTAACTAAAGGGCTCAGAGGCAGTATCCAAATTAACAAAATCAGAAATGAAAAGGGAGAGGTAACAACAGAAATGGAAGAAATTAAAAAAAAAATCATCAGATCCTACTATAAAAGTCTACTATATTCAACAAAACTGGAAAATCTAGATGAAATTGGACCATTTTCGAGACAGATGCCACATACCAAAGTTAAATCAAGAGCAGGTAAACTATCTAAACAGACCCATGTCACACAAGGAAATAGAAGAAGTCGTTAAAAATCTCAGAACCAAAAAAAGCCCAGGGCCAGATGGATTTAGTGTAGAACTCTACCAGACCTTCAAAGAAGACCTGACACCAGTTTTTCTCAAACTGTTCCATAAAATAGAAACAGAAGGAACACTACCTAACTCGTTCTATGAAGCCATAATTATTCTGATACCTTAACCACACAAGGACTCAACCAAAAATGAGAACTTCAGACCAATCTCACTTATGAAAATTGATGCAAAAATAATCAATAAAATTCTTGCAAACCAAATCCAAGAATGCATTAAAACAACCAATCACCACAATCAAGAAGGCTTCATCCCAGGGATGCCTGCTAGGTTTAATATACAAAAATCCATTAACATAATCCACTATATAAACAAACTCAAAGAAAAGAATCACATGATAATCTCCTTAGATGCAGAAAAAAACATTTGACAAAATACAACACCTCTTCATGTTAAAAGTATTAGAGAGATCATGAGTTCAAGGCCCATTCCTAAGCATAATAAAAGCAATTAACTGCAAAACAACAGCCAATATCAAATTAAATGGAGACATATTTGAAGCAATCCCATTGAAATCAGGAACAAGACAAGGATGCCCACTCTTCGTATATCCATTCAATATAGTACTCGAAGTGTTAGCTAGAACAATAAGACAACAAAAAGAGATCAAGGAAATACAAATTGGTAAAGAAGAAATAAAGATATCACTATTTGCAGATGATATGATAGTATACATAAGTGACCCCAAAAATTCTACTAGAGAACTTCTTCAGCTGATAAACAACTTCAGCAAAGTGGCTGGATATAAACTTAACTCAAAGAAATCAGTAGCCTTCCTTTATACAAAGGATAAACACTGCCCTCTGAAAGCCCCAACAAGTAGCTGAAAGAGTCAGAGGCAGATATTTGCACCCAAACAATGGACAGAAGCAGCTGACCCCTGTTGTTGAATTACAGAAGGCAGAAAGAAACTAAGGAGAAGGTGATCCTATAGGAGGACCAGCAGTCTCAACTAATCTGGACTCCCAAGATTTCTCAAACACTGGATCACCAAACAGACAGCATCACCAGCTGATATGAGGTCCCCAACACACATACAGTAGAGGACTTCCGGGTCTGTGTTCATTCAGAGATGATGCACCTAACCCTCAAAAGACTAGAGGCCCCAGGGAGTTTAGTGGTCAAGTGGAGTGGGTGGTAGGGACATCCACATAGAGACAGTCGTGTCGGGGAGGCATGGGATGTGGAGCAGTCAGAGGGTGGATGGGGGGCCAGGGAATGGAATATGGAGTGTAAAAAATAAATTAATTTATAAAAAAACTGAAATATGGGCAAAAGAATGTAAAACATAGCAATTTTCTATTTTGAATCTATATGCACAAATTTATTCTCACACATGACTAGATATCCAGAAAAATTTTACATGTGGACTTGTAAATATATATAATTGGTTTTGAGACAGGAGCAAAACTGATGATAATGAGTTATTTTAGGTGATGAAAAGATATCTAAAACATTATTTTAATTCTTAATTTATTCTTATAACTGTTATATTTTATAAAAGGAATGAATTTGTTTTGCATTGATTTTGTTATTGTACACAAATACATTGATATATACTGTCTACCATCTTGGGGAAAGTAAATTTTATTTATTTTTAAGGAAATTTTTTAATCACAAACTAGATCACAAAACTAGATCACAAAATCACATAATTTTGTATGTTTGTATATTACAAAAATGTATTTTTAAAGACCATGATTAAAAATGTGTCAAGTAACTAAGCTATACTTTACATTTTATTAAAACCATCTGTAAGATTTTATGGAGTACTCAGTAAAAATACAAATAACCAAATACAAATTTGCTCCGAAGTGGTTGGTTTCTCAACATGTTGGTGTGGCTTCCTGTCTAACTGCTTACAGTGAGGCAATGGTGCTTCAGCACATCAGAAATGAAGAGCACCTGTGCTTTCAAGTGCAGAGAATGCTGTGGAAATTGGAGTTCATTTACATGTGGATGTTTTGTGCACTACATTGTAAACACTGTCTTGTATGTGTTAGAACATATTTTTCCCTGGCACTGCTACATCATCCAATTTCTAGTTTCTCTATCACCATCATTAAACTTTATGAGCATAGCTTGTGATATGCAAACAGAAGCTTAGAAAAGATAATTGACAATTTGTGCTTTTATAAAACAGATTCTAGTTTTGTGATCAAAGTAATATGTATTATTATTATTGCTATTATCATTAATTATTATTATTATTAAAACAATGTTTATGTTTAGACATTTATCATGTGTGCAAATGAAGTATAGGTAGTATCAGGTTTTAAAATAATTTAATAAATTTCAAATTTATAAAATAATATGAACTGTCATAATTTTTAAGTTTCTTTCTAGAAATCAATTTTCGTCTCTCCTTTCTACAGAACAGAAGCAGATATCATACAAGAAAGAAGATTTTCTTTAAGACCATCTAGACTTTTATTGTTAGGGAAATTGAAGATAGTAGAGATTTACCCCATGTGGGAGGAAATGGAAGTTTCTAGAGATGCAAGGAGACCCAAAGAATATGAAAAGGTGCTTTTCCCAGCTTGCATGTGGGCATTTTATATCTTCCTAAACCCTTATTTGCCACAGGTTTTATTATGATCAAATAAGAAGCCACAATTCTCATGATATATAATAGGTATAAATGCTATTCAGTGAATCTTTATAATTACTTTTTCTCTTGATATAGTGTTACATTGCACTATCCCTGGAGTTATCTTTGCTTTGATGAATAAAACCTGGATGAAATATGTTATTTGCACATTTTCAGCTAAGAGTGTCAAGCCTGTGGGAAGCTTGTCTGCATACCACTTCCATCTTCAGGGAGTATAGAAGCCTAGAGGCAGTGTATAAAGCTGGATCCTCAAGTGAAAGGTAGACCAGAAGTTCCCAGGTCTATAGGTTCCATAAAAATGAGACCTTGGGGTTTGTAGTAAAGATGTTCTCCATAACCTCCAATAGAAAAATGTTTATTCCATTATAATTATTTTTTTGTATTTGAAGTTAACACTATGAGAATTTCTAAATTTTTATTTTCCTGCTCAATCTCTTTTCTGGTTCAACTAGGTAACCTTCTATGGGCTCTCTTTGTGTAGGCATGATGGCTATGGGCAGAAGAGAATCATGATGGGCCTGAGCTGCAGCACATTGGAGTTCTGTTACAATGTATTTGTTTGTTTGTTTGTTTGTTTGTTTGTTTGTTTTTTGGAGATAGGGTTTCTTTGTATAGCCCTGCCTGTTCTGGGACTCACTCTGTAGACCAGGCTGGCCTTGAACTCAGAAATCCACCTGCCTCTGCCTCCCAAGTGCTGGGATTAAAGATGTGCACCACCACTGCCCAGCTACAATGTATTAATAGTTACAAATACAATAGTTGAAACAAGAAGCTGGGGCTATAGCTTCTTGGTGGAGCAAGTACCCATGAGACCCTAAATCCAATCCCAATCCTGCAAAATAATGATGATGATGATGATGATGATGATGATGATGATGATGATGATGATGATGATGGTGGTGGTGGTGGTGGTGGTGGTGGTGGTGATGATGATGATAAAACAATAATATCTAAATACTTGTTCTATTAGCCTATTACATTTGGCAAAGCAACTTGAATCACAAATGAAAATGTTCATGTGTAAAATAGTTTTGAATATATAGATTGACTGACATGAATGTGACCTTTCACAGGCTCCCAGGAGTCAAACCTTGGATAGTTTAGAACCAGAACCAGTGATGCCTAGACAACTGGGTTGTTTCCTGGTGTCTATCTTCTTAACTTCTGGCAGAATTTAGTGTGAACCTTTCTGGGCTAATGCAGAGAGGTTCCTGGAGACATGTGTCAGCTTTCTGTATTCTGGTTTGCATTATCCACAATCCAAGCATTGATAGATACATCCCTTAATCCTGTGTGGTGTATCTTACACTGTGGGAGAATGATGGCCACTCTTTGGAAATCCTTGCTCAGGTCTGGATTTTGTGATTGAGTTTTCCCTTAGTAACAGTGATTCTCTCTGTGCTCTTTTTTTTGAAATACGTTGTCATCAATCTCTCTTCTTTTACTCTTGCTCCTAGTGACTACACATTTATCTTTTCTGTTGTTTTGTGTCTTTAAGTACTTATGGATGGCTGTTGTGGAGAAGGGCACCACAGTGAGCTGCTTCTTTCCAATGGTGATGCCTTTAGCATGTGTGGGTGTGCTCGAATCCTATCTATTAATTGCTTATAGTTTTTAAGTTTGTAGTTGGATCCTTTTGATTTTACTTTATTACTGGCATATGAGAGTCTAGGCTGCTGATTTTTGTTATAGTGAAGAGAGCTAAAATTAATAATTTGAACAAGTCTTAACGGAGACAAATTTTCACGTAATTTACATGCTTACTGGTTTTGTTGCTGAAGTTTGCCATAAGCCGTGAACACACATATTGTTTTTCACTTCAATAAAAGGGTAGAATATAAAAAGCTAAAGAAGAGAAATTCAATTTATTGATTTGAAGCAAGTATGTTTGATGTAAGATTAAACATATTTAGAAGTTGTAACTTAGAAGTTATATTTCAGAACATTCTAGAAAATTTCAAGATGTTGGTGTATTAGGCAATAAACCAAGGATAAGGACATTGTATGAGGCATGAAATGAAAAGTAAAGCACTTCTCATTTCAAGGACTAGAGTTTGGGCGTGGGTGGCCTGGCTGAAATCTTAGCTTTCAAGAATCAGAGAAAGGAGTTCCTGGAAACAACCTTATTGGTTAGATCAGCCACATCTACAAGATCCAGGTTCCGCAAATGACCCTGGCTTAAAATATAAAATATGGAGTGATGGAAGATGATATTGGCATCAACCTCCAGCCCCCACAGCCATTTATATACACACTTACATTCACTTACACACTCCTGTGTACTCACACCCAAGTGCACACAAAATGCACATGCACATACATGCACAGACATGGAAAAAAACACAATAAACCAACAGAACTTCTAATTATTATTATAATTACTTGTGACAGAATTGGTGTAAAGCAAACAGTATTACCCTTACTCTAACTTATGTCTAAGTTAATATTTTGAAATATTTATTGCCTAGTAGTACTATCCATTACCAATGTCTCTCCATCTCCCATCCCAGTTCCTACTCATCATAGCTTAATAAATCATATATGAGTATGATCACATAGTTCTTCTGGGATTGGCATATCCCACTGAACAAAGTGATTCTCCTTTCATGTTGTTATAAACGATGTAATTCTTTTGTAAGTCTAATGAAATTGGATTGGTAATGTGTGGGGCAGTGGTCTGTTCAGCCGCCTGGGCCCAGTCATGTAATAGGCCTAGAACCCCGGAGCACCCAGTGAGCAATTTCTGTTCACAAGGAATAGTAGGAGTTCAGTTGTAACTCCTGGGACCTTGGCTCAGGTTTCAGTCCCAACTCCCGACAACGGCCCCAGCAGGAGAAGTGTGTGATATTGGTCAAGCCCTCTTACATGCAAGTAAATATTCTCAGCCCAAACCAATGAGAGATAACTGCTGTTGAAATCTGAGTGACTCCCAAAACTGTGTATATATCCTATCCAGGGAAGTAAAAGCGGGCGAAAGATCTACTCCATTGTCTAAGTCTTTTGTTCTAAGAGCTGTAACACTTGGGAAGAGATCTGCTCTCCGGAAACATGGCCTGAAGTTACACTGCACTCCTCACTGCCTCATTGGCCTCTCCTAGGCCCAGCCCAACCTGACTCAGTGAAGGGCAGCAAGAAGAAACAGATCGGCCTGGAAGACACATCAGAGACGGCCCCTCCCGTGCTCGCTTCCCTTTGCTAGGTTTCTTGCACCAGGTTGGACCAGAGATCTCCGTGGAAAGCCTCCAGTACACAGGTCCACAGTAATGTGTACCCTGCATTCTTTATGCATTCTTCAACTGATGGGCATCATCATCCCTAACTTTCTTCAGAGTAGTTATCTAGATCCTTGTGAATAATAGTATATGATCCACTACAGAATGACTCAGCTCCTACTGTACATTTTTAATTGAGTTTTTGTTTCTTTACTATTACATTTTTGTCATTTCTTATATATTCTGGATATTAACCACTTGGAGATGTATAGTTTGAAACATATATTAGGGCTTCTGATTTAGTGTTCTATGAGAGACATGAGTGTGCATAGAGTAAGTCTCTGTGTCTATATCTGTTTCATGTCCCCTTGATTGGGCTTTTTTTCCATTTGTTTGTTTGCGTTGTCCTATTCTGATGTGTTAGCTTTTGTTTTATCTTATTTAAGATAATTTAATTTTGTTTTGCTATTATCCCTCAGATACCTGTTTATTTTCTAAGGAGAGATACAGCGGTTGGATCCAATTGGGAGAGGTGGTGGGGAGGAGCTAGAAGGAATAGAGGGAGGAAAAACCCTAATCAGAAAATTTTCTAAAATAGCAAACGTATTTCTTTAGTCAAGAAGACAACGATTTTAGATGATTTTTGACAATATAATTACACTAAATTAGGAGCCAAGCTGCTATAAACCAAAATGCCTGCCTGTTAAACTGGCTGATATCACATTATAAGATCTGTAAGTCAGCAGCTTCTACTACACTCACAACATGTTACCTGTCCTCAGCTTCCTAGAAAACAGTATGCAGAGCTATACAGGACTTATACAAGCATGGCATTTTAGTAGTAAAAATGAGGGGATACTGAGTTCCTAGTATTAATTACTGCAGTCCTACCTCTATGCCTACATAGTGACAGAACCCTAGATGTATCTTAAATGTAATTACAATTGAAATTTGTTGATGTGTACTTTATCTAGGTGATACCTTTTACACGATAAAACGTCCTAAGCATGACCTTGCTGTAGACTACTTCCTCCAGTGTAGCAAAGGTTTCATTACTGCTGTAGAATTTCCCAGGTCGATTTTCCTTTGGCATCAAGAAAAGCTGTGCTTTTGAATGAAATGGAACAGGGATATGCCATGATTGCACTCCCAGTGGCTCTGAAATGAATTTTTCATACCATATTGTTTACTTTAGAAGTTAGAGAAATTCTTTATTTGTTTTGTGACTCTCATTTAAGACAGTGCACTTGTGAATTGTTGTCTATATCATTGTTAATTATATCCTCAGATGGTTGGTTTCTCTTAGTTGCCTAACTTACATATACCTTGTAGGAAAAATTATTTAATAAACATTTGGAGATTTGATGTCTCTCATTTGATAAAACCATCATTTTGAACATACAAAATGTTAGGTCGTGGGGAGTTCAAATGTCCAAAAATGAGCCAAACTGGACTCAATGTGAATTTATGGTGGTTAAATAAAAGCGAACATGCCTCAGGAACTTAGGAAACTGGTTCTCATCTGCCAAGAGGAGCCATTTCCCTTACCTTTGGGAAAAGTGACTCATGGCTCCCTTGATATGTACTTGTAGTTGCATATCAAAGTCCATGCAGCCTCTAGGCCTCCCCACTCTGTACACTCAAGCACTTGTTCTACATTTCCAAGTCCATGCTGGTCTTCATGGGCCTCCATCCATCCAGATACCCACATTCTTTGTATAAAGGCAAGGTTTTCCCTGATCCCTACTAGTCCCTCCCTTACTCTCTGTTTACTCTTGTCACTATTCCCTCTCTTGCTATTCTTCCTTCTTTCAAAGATAGTCCTGGTCATTTCCAGTCTTCTTTCCCTTGTCCCTGCTCTGGACTTTGGATATTGTCTGTCTCATATGAAAAATAAAAACCTTTCCCTTAACCATATCATGGAGTGGTCATGTTGACAGTTTCTTTACAGTGCGCCCATCTGTTGCCAAAACCCTCACATGCACACAATGATTATTATGCAACATTACTAACAAAATGTCATAAATCAATAATTATATAAATCACTTTTAAATTAATAATACCACACGTATACATATAAGTCTGCAAATGTGTGTCTTAATTTTTTACACAAGGAGTTTCAACCAAAAGAGTAAGCAATTTTGAAAACTGCATCCTGGAGTATCCATCTATAATTCTAACTTCCACTGATAATAATTCACAGTACCAAATGTTGCCTGCCATTTTAATGAGCCAGATGAGAAATATTAGGTATAACACTTAATTCTTTCTCCTAAAACGTCTGAGTCAAACTTTTTATTATTGATAATTTAACAAATTTGATAGCTTGAATATGTTGACTAAGGTATATGGGCTGATGACTCCAAGTCAGCCATGCATAGTATAGTTTCTCTCCTTTCTCCTTGTTCACAGACTCTTACTACTAGATGATAAATCTAGACTTTGAGAACATTGTTGTTACTTTTCCTCTTGAGGCAAAAGGAAAAAAACCATTCAAGCTGTCATATTTACTTTTGAATAAAAGTGATCCTTTGCAAAAAAATCAAATGCTAGACCTTTTTGTGAAATGAGTTATGAGAAGCTCTTGTCTTAGAGTAAGTCCAGTGCCAAAATTGACAGACAGGACAGAATGCAGGCATGCTTATACTTTATAGGCATCTTGTCATCAAAGTGAATTCTGAAAGAGATCAGTTTTCCAAAACCTTACTGACAGTAGCAGAATGGTGGTATTGCCAACAGGAAACCCCCATTTTAACCTGGCTAGGAAGGCAGTTTTGGAATGACGGATCAGCTTGTGTTCCCTTTTCAACATCTGCCCTTGTCTGCCATCTCTCCTGTTTCACATCTCCTCCCACTCTGGTCATCCATGCTTCTGTAGCTGTTCTCATGGACTTACATTCGTTTTCTTTTTGGTTGTGTATGAGCCTTAACCTCACCTAGCCAAGCCATTTCTACAGCCCCTGATCTCTTTATGTCCCTGTTAAAGTCAAATAATCTGGTTTAAATCAGCATTGTAGTCATCTAGTATTCATATAACATTTTTTAAATCACTTTTAGCTTGGGCATTAATAATATCCCTTGTACCTTCTTAATCTAGCTAGAATAATTATAATATGAAACATCCTTAAAAACATTGTTTCATATTACATATGCTTTAAAAGTCTACATTAATTTATTGTTGTGATAACAATTTTCTGATTTTGAAAAAGACATAGTTCTTGATCTGCTTTTAAATTATCAGATCTTGTAGAGAAGAAGGTTAACTATTTGTACACAAAAAATGAGGTCATTCCTCCTCTGTGTATTTATGTCTCTGTATACATTCATATTAGTAATTATGAGTATATAACTTGTTGGGCTGTGAAAAGTAGTCTCTGTTTTTGGTTGAATGAGGCTTACTTCTAGTGATCCAGTAGAGAATTCTACAAGGGACATGTATTCTACAAAAGTCATGCTTCTCAGACATAGATGACTGACTCTACGAGTCCTCCAACTCCATTATCCTGTGCTATCTATCACATAGACAATACCCCAAGCGCCCAGTATTCTGCCTAGATTCCACCCCCCCCCAGTTAACGGACCACAGCCAGGTATTCCCCACCCCACAGTTACCTGAGAACAGACAGGTAACCCAGCCCACCACATAAAGGGTTGTTTGTCCCCTCCCCCTGCTCTTTTTTCTCTTCTATCTTCTCTCTTAATCTCTTACTCTTGCCTTACTCTCCCTTCCCCCTCTCTACATGTGGCCATGGCTGACCTCTACTTCTCTATCTTTTCTCTCTCTCTTTTCTACAATAAAATACCTTAAGACCATGGGTTGCCTCCTTTATCTAGACTCATCCTTTTGTCCCAGTGTTTGCAGCTGTGAGACAGAACCAGGTGTGAACTGCCGCTTCCCCTTACCTGCCCCCTTTCTCATTTAGTTCTCAGCTCTTCTAGAGGATCCAGTGTTGCCTGAGGTGTCCAAGTGTTAGAACCTGCCATCCTTGTCCTTTATGAGACCAGGGATACCCGAGGCTGTCCCCTCTCCACTCCCACGGACTAGTATTCAGACACCGACGAGTGGAGCGTATGCAGGACAGTCTCCCCTGTCTACTTGCCCAGAGTGCTGGAAATCTGGCAGGACATGGGTTTTCCTTCCCACCCCTTTAATTCCCCCCACAACTGGGTGGTGGCTGTGCCCAGTGCTCAGCAGCATCGAGCATGTAGCTGGGCAATAACTGTTCTGAATATCTGCATGGTATCACTGATACTGTTTTTCCATTATCATTGGTTGGGTTTTCATCAAGCAGAAATGACTATAGAGGTGTTGAGTAGAATGATTCCCTCTTTCTGTCTGTTCCTCTTTTTCCTCTCTCTCCTCTTCCTTCTGTCTTTGATTGACACTGAGGGTTCAGTTACATCAGACTTTTGGTCACTTTATTTTTATCTTGTGTTGTGTGTAGTATCAGAATGCAACAACTACTTTCATAAGTAATATGTTTTCTTTCTTTTTCTTTTTTTGTTGTTACAAATTGACTGGTTTTGAAGGAAACAAGTTTCAAATGTGGCACAGTTACCTTTGTCTATTTCTTATTAGCTAATGGATATCATTTCTTCCGTGGCATTCAGTGTTCCACACAGAAGGCTGGTGGAAGTGTGCCTCCGGTGTTGATGCCCCAGATCACCACAAAAATGCTGATAGTGGTTTGAAGATGGTCCCATCTGTTCCTAAGTAAGAAATTCAGACAGCTGTCTTCAATTTCTATAGTAATTTATGTAATGAATACATCTTGGGGTCTGTAGAGATGTCCCCTCTGGTGAAATGGACCGACTACTTTCTCAAAAGACTCAGGTTCAATTCTCAGCACCTACCTCATGC
>JADRCD010220874.1:7375-21533 GCA_019843815.1 Montemys delectorum | reverse complement strand
GCAGCGGCCTAAGGAGAGCTGAGGCTAGTTCTCTGTTTAGACCCTCTGGAAGGGTTAGAGGCTCAAGAGGGGCCAGCATTCTCACAAGATGATAACTGAGGCCTTGGATTGCCCAGAGGCTGACTGTGTGCCCCCTCAGCCTGCCAGATTCCTCCATCAGCCCCTCCCTAGCTGGAGGCACTTTTATACTACAAGGTAAGAGCTTGGGGATTCCTCAGGGCCCCACTGTAACAGATACTGTCTTTTTACCAGAGAGTATTTTTTCAGACAGGGGTTTCGTCTCTCTGTCACTACCTAAAAAATTGGTCCAGTTGTCGATTCTTGACCTTAGAGCATAAGCTATTGGTATTCTGTTCAGGAAATTTTCCCCTGTGCCCATGTGCTTGAGACTCTTCCCCACTTTCTTTTCTATTAGTTTCAGTGTATCTGGTTTTATGTGGAGGTCCTTGATCCTCTTGGACTTGAGCTTTGTACAAGGAGATAGGAATGGATTGATTTGCATTCTTCTACATGCTAACCACAAGTTGAGCCAGCACCATTTGTTGAAAATGCTGTCCTTTTCCCCCTGGATGGTTTTAGCTCCTTTTTCAAAGATCAAGTGACCATAGGTGTGTGGGTTCATTTCTGGGTCTTCAATTCTATTCCATTGATCCACCTGCCTGTCACTGAACCAATACCATGCAGTTTTTTATCACAATTGCTCTGTAGTGCAGCTTAAGGTCAGGGATGGTGATTCCACCCGAGGTTCTTTTATTGTTGAGAATAGTTTTGGCTATCCTGGGTTTTTGTTATTCCAGATGAATTTACAAATTCCTCTTTCCAAGTCTGTGAAGAATTGATTTGGAATTTTGATGGGGATTACATTGAATCTGTAGATTGCTTTCGGTAAGAAGGCCATTTTTACTATATTAATCCTGCCAATCCATGAGCATGGGAGATATTTCCATCTTCTGAGATCTTCTTTGATTTCCTTCTTTAGAAACTTGAAGTTCTTGTCATACAGATCTTTCACTTGCTTACTTAGAGTCACACCCAGGAATTTTATATTATTTGTGACTATTGTGAAGGGTGTTGTTTCCCTAATTTCTTTCTCCGCCTGTTTATCTTTTGTGTAGAGAAAGGCCACTGATTTGCTTAAGTTAATTTTATATCCAGCTATTTTGCTGAAGTTGTTTATCAGGTTTAGGAGTTCTCTGGTGGAATTTTTGGGGTCATTTAAGTATACTATCATATCATCAGCAAATAGTGATAATTTGACTTCTTCCTTTCCAATTCGTGTCTCTTTGCTCTCCTTTTGTTGTCTAATTGCTCTGGCTAGGACTTCAAGTACAATATTGAATAGGTAGGGAGAAAGTGGGTAGCCTTGTCTAGTCCCTGATTTTAGTGGGATTGCTTCAAGTTTCTCTCCATTTAGTTTGATGTTGGCTACTGGTTTTCTGTATATTGCTTTTACTATGTTTAGGTATGGGCCTTGAATTCCTGATCTTTCCAAGACTTTTATCATGAAGGGGTGCAAGAATCCACAAATGGGACCTCATAAAATTACAAAGCTTCTGTAAGGTAAAGGACACTGTCAATAGGGCAAAACGGCAACCAACAGATTGGGAAAAGATCTTTACCAATCCTATATCTGATAGAGGGCTAATATCCAATATATACAAAGAACTCAAGAAGTTAGACTCCAGAGAACCAAATAACCCTATTAAAAATTGGGGTACAGAGCTAAACAAAGAATTCTCAACTGAGGAATACTGAATGGCTGAGAAGCACCTGAAGAAATGTTCAACATCCTTAGTCATCAGGGAAATGCAAATCAAAACAACCCTGAGGTTCCACCTCACACCAGTCAGAATGGCTAAGATCAAAAACTCAGGTGATAGCAGAAGCTGACGAGGTTGTGGAGAAAGAGGAACACTACTTCATTGCTGGTGGGATTGCAAGCTGGTACAACCACTCTGGGAATCAGTGTGGTGGTTCCTCAGGAAATAGACATAGTACTACCAGAGGACCCAGCTATACCACTCCTGGGCATATACCCAGAAGATGCTCCAACATGTAATAAGGACACATGCTCCACTATGTTCATAGCAGCCTTATTTATAATAGCCAGAAACTGGAAACTACCCAAATGTCCCTCAACAGAGGAATGGATACAGAAAATGTGGTACATCTACACAGTGGAGTACTACTCAGCTATTAAAAACAATGAATTTATGAAATTCTTAGGGAAATGGATGGAACTTGAGAGTATCATCCTGAGTGAGGTAACCCAATCACAAAAGAACACACATGGTATGCACTCTCTGATAAGTGGATAGTAGCCCAGAAGCTCAGAATACCCAAAAATACAATCCACAAACCACAAGAAACTCAAGAAGAAGGAAGACCAAAGTGTGAATACTTCATTCCTTCTTAGAAGGGAGAACAAAATACCCATGGAAGGAGTTGCAGAGACAAACTATGGAGCAGAGACTGAAAGAAGGACAATCCAGAGACTGCTCCACCTGGGAATCCTTCCCATTTTCAATCATCAAACTCAGATGCCGGCAAGTGCTGGCTGACAGGAGCCTGATATAGCTGTCTCCTGAGAGGCTCATCCAGTGCAAGACTAATATAGAAGTAGAGGCTCACAGTCATCCATTGGACTGGGCACAGGGTCCCCAATGAAGGAGCTAGAGAAACGACCCAAGGAGCTGAAGGATTTGCAGCCCCTTAGGACAAACAACAATATTAACTCACCAGTACCCCCAGAGCTCCCAGGGGCTAAACCACCAACCAAAGAGTACACATGATGGAATTAATGGAACCAGCAGCATATGTATAGTAGAGGATGGCCAAGTTGGTCATCAATGGGAGGAGAGGCCCTTGGCCCTGTGAAGGCCCTATGCCCCAGTGTAGGGCAATGCCAGGGCCAGGATGTGGGAGAGGGTGGGTTGGTGAGCAGGGAGAGGAGGGAGGGAACAGGATTTTTTTGTGGGGTGGAGGAGAAACTGGGAGAGGAGATATCATTTGAAATGTAAATAAAGAAAATATCTAATAAAAAAAGAAAGAAAGAAATTGATCCAGATGGCCAGTGACCAGTGTGAATTAATTTTTAGGGTGGCACTTAAGGACTCTGTATAAAGGACAAAGGGGGAGGAAGCTTCAAGGATATTATTTATATTTACCTATCATTGGGTTTGTTAGTTGAAAAGAGGTGTATTCCTGGACAGATCATGCCAAACCAGCACAGTTCTCAGTTTGGGAGGTCTTTATTGAAAGAGAGGAAGAAGCGAGGAAGAGGGAGAGAGAGAGAGAAAAAAGAGAGCTATGGCTGGGGGTTCATATCTTTTATCTGGGCCATGATGTAGGTAACACAGGTGATGACTTGCAGGGATGCAGGAAACGCATGGGCAGGAGGTATGCGACAGTTGCCATGGCAACAGATGCAGGAGGATCCTTGTCACCTAGGGATGACATCATCACTAGATTCAGAGGCTGGCTGTAAACAGCTTTTGATGCTAACAGAGTTGAGGACAAGGAGGAGACTGAAAATAGAAATTCCCATATCATTCTTATTGGAGCCTGGCCTTGACCCAGGTAAGCCAGTAGGAAGGACGACGTCTGGAGGCCTGCTAGTGCCTCTCCTGTTTATACAGATTTTGAAACTGCTTTGTTGCAGGATTGGGAGGTGGGTATGGGAAGAAGAGAAGGGGGAGGAGGAGGGAGAGGAGGAGGACAAGGAAGGGAGTTAGAGTGACCATAAAGGAAACATCTCTGCAGATAGTTTTGAGCCATCACCTATGTTTTGTCTGGCTACCTAGAACAACAACAGTGGCCATTTCATCTCCTAACTCCACATCCAGAAGAGGTGTTAGAGGCAGTGTACAGAGCAGTCCAAAGCCAAAAGTCAGAGAAAGGGGGACATAGGAGGAAAGGCCTGGGCAGCATCTGCCTGTGGGTCTTGGCACCCCAGCCCTCCGGCAGCCACACAAGCCTTTCCCTGGGGCTCCAGCTGCCAACATCCCTCATAACTGGTCGTCCCACTTAAAATAATGAGTCTCAGAGTCCCTCGTTGGATTCAATCATTTCTCATGGTGTGGTTCAGCTTTTAGGAAGAATAAATTGACATTTTAGGGCCTGCCTGGATTTATTGTAAATACTCTCCCCACTAAAAGTGGCCTGCTGTGTGACCCAGCGTGGTTTGGCCTACAGTGGTTTGGCTAGGATGTTGGCTCCGTTATGGAGACACATTTGCCATTAAAATAACACAGCCACAAGGAAATACACCTCGTTGTTGGCTGGGTGCATGTTTTCTTAGGAACTGGGAAGGATTTCTCTGAGTCACCTTAGCTGTTCTTCTGAGTCATTCCAGGGGGTGAGAAGGAGAAGGACAGAGCAGGGAGTGATAGGAAGGAAGGCTTGGCCAGCATGACTCAGCCCTTCCCTACTCTTGACCTAATGTATGACAGGTGCCCAGCCTTCCTCATCCTCAAAGACACCCCTAGAAAGCAGCCTTCTTATTGGCCAGGAGGGTGGAGACAGGTCTTCTGTTTGCTCAAGAGGTATCCAGTATGTGTAGCATGTGTTTTTTTCCCAAGGCTCGTTTTCTAAGACTCTGGATCTGATCCTATTTAAGATCAGTTCTGGGTAGGAGTGACCTTTACTTAGAGCATCCATGGGCCTACTACAGGCACAGAGAGACTGCCTGAACCCCTTGGCTTACTCATGAGGTCTCCACGGCTCTGGGTCTTCTTAGGTCTCAATGGACCCCTGTTGGCTTGTCCTTTTTCTCTCCTTTAGCTTGCAGTCTCCCAGAGTCTTGCCTCTGGATTTGACATCTGCTCAGTTCTGCCCATACTTTGATGTGGCCCAGGCTGACTTCCAGCTTGCAATCCTCCCGCCTCAGTCTCTATGGTGGTAGCAGTAAAGGCATGTACACTACCCTTAACTTGCTGGTTTTTGCAGGAAGAGTGTTCACAGGTTTGTGTTCTCTGAGAATCGGGACAAGTCCTCCTACTTTTACATCATCATTAGATTTGATTGGTTTGGCAAATTTGGATCAATTATCTTGTATAACCTTTAGTTTCTCCAACCATACAACAAAGGTTACCGCGGAGATAAGTAACTTCTTACAGTCTTTGTAAAGTACTTACCAGAGTGCCTAGAGGTATTCAGTGTTTAGAAAAGGCTACTGCTATTATGTCCTGTTGAACGCAGAGGCCAAGAATGTCACTCTGAATGTCCCAGCGTATGACTCATTGTAAGACTTCACAGTGCGCTGGAGTATCTTAGCCATCAAAACTGGAGAGGGGCCCAAGTCCTTCTGGCAGGTACATCCTGCTGATCTCATGGCTGGTTTGGACAGGAAGTTTGTGGCTAGTTAAGGGAAGGGCTTCCTTCCCCGAGGCACACAGGCACCTCTGGAGGGAGGATTCCAAATTCACCAGTCTACAGTAGCTCTGTGGATTTAGGCAGGACCTGAAAGCTCTGGTAGTGGTGTTGTTTTGGTTTATTTCCATGTCTTTAGCAGCTTGAGTAGCTGCTTCCTTCTGCATTTTTTGGACACATTAAAAAGAGTGTACCCAGAGAACCCTTTGGCCCAAGTTCATGAGCTGAGCCCAACCCAGGGTTCACAGTTAGATGTGAAATAGCAAACAGAAGCAAGGCAGACAGGCACCCACACCTGGTTGCTAGAATGAGCAAAACAGATGCCCGGGAAGTGGGGAAGACTTTGTGTGTGAGTGCGGCAGCTCTTATGGGTTTACCATCCAGCTCCAGCAGCTTCTAGAAGGCTTTCAAAGTGAGGGAATACCCCCTCAGGACTGCTGAAGGCCGGCACCTGCACCAAGAGCCACGCCCACAGCTCTCTGGAGGACTCTAATTTATGGAGAGGGGGATTCTGAACTCAGCTGCATTCTTGTGGCTGGGATCAAAAGGGCTTTCTTGCTGACCACAGATCACATCCCAGGAATCCTCCCTGGACAGAACATTCCTGAGAATGAATGTGGCTTTGGCCACGGCCCACATGGTGGAGCAAGACAGGAAGGGCACAGAGCCAAGATAGATATTTCAATGCCCTAGCAAAGGCTTATATACCTCCCAACAAGAGACGTGTAGGTTTGAGACAAATGGCATTTTCCCACCCACCTGGGATGGTTTATTCAAATAGTTTTATCCCAGTAGATAACTTTGCTTCCTCTGAACTTAGTGACTTGGGAATGTTGGATTTGAATTAGAGAGACAGCTTCTTGGGCACTGTACCACATGGCCTCCTACACAGCCATCTTTACCCCTCTAGTATGGCCGTGACCCTATTAGCAGTGTGAATTTGCAGCATTAGGATCAGGTCATCTCTAAGCCCCACCCCGAGCCTGTACTCCAACTTGATCAGCTTGAACAATCTTAGCTTGAGGAGAACATTTAGAACCATGGTCAGGATGCTTCTGGGTCTTCTGGAACAAGGTGCTTGGAACAGCTGGAGGAGGGAAGGGACACAGGTGGGGCTGGAAGGCTGGTGTCTGCTGGTGAGACTGTGTTTGGTAGTTCTGAAGTGGAGAATGCCAGCAGTGAGAGGGAAAAACCAGCCTGCCCAGCTGACATATCCAGCAGCCTCCACAGTTTGCCTTTCCAGAGCGTTCTCAAGAGTGGCCTTTTTCACTTGTTCCAGGGCAACCTTTTCCTGACAGGGTCAGCAAAGCTGTGCTTCCCCCTCTGATGGGTGTGTGAACCTGGCAGAGAGAAGAAAGCGAGGAGGAGGAATGCTTGCTCCTCTGCCAGCCTCTGTTTATGTAATTCCTGATTGTCTCCAGAGGAAAGCTAAGTGCTTGGTGTAAGCAGAGCTCCAAACACACTTTCGGATGACAAATTACTGTACCCCAAATAAAGAAGAGTAAGGGGGAATGGCCACCCAGCCTTCTTTTTCTTTCCCCCACCCCTACCTTTTGGTGGTTCTGGGTGTAGAACCCAGGGCTTTGCTCATGCTAGGTAAGTACTCTATCATTGAGCCACCTCTCTAAGTTTTGTAGCTTGGGGTCCTAGTCTCATATACTTCCAGTCTGGCTTTGAACTCTCTATGTGATCCAACTGACCGGGTCACACTAATGATCCTCTTGTTTCAGCTTACCAAGTGCTGGGATTCTAGGCATGCATCTCTAGCCCAGCCTTTATTTCACTATCAATGAAACCAGAGCTGAGAGTTTGGTGTAATAACGAAGAAAGAAATCATCAGGCTTGTACATCTATAAAGACAGAGCCAGTCACACTCTAAAAATGCAACATAAATATAAACATCTGTATTTAGTTCCTGGCTTCCATTTCTGGTACAATGACTTCCAACCGAACGTTGATACAGTTCTTGCTGATAATAAGAAAGTTCTCTCCTGCTCTTCCTAAGGGGCTGAGTGCATAGTGGGTAGGTTGTATGGATAGCTTGCCTTTTCCCGGATCTCCAAGCACAGGAGTAAGGGAAGCAGTCTGGGGAAGGGGGGTGGTGTGGGAAAGAATTGTCAGGAGAGCATTATGTGACAGTTGGTGGCCAGGTCATGACATGGTATGTGAAACCCAAGGAAAACAATATTCTCCATGCTGAACCATTAATTAGTTGAAGGGCAGCATCTCGCCTGTGCACAGGAATACTGCAAGAGAAAATATGCACCTTTTAACAACTTGCATTTTTTTTCCTTTCCCTTCCTACAGATAGAGGAGAGTTTCACTTTTTGTTATGTTGTTTTGTTTTTCAAGACAAGAGTTTCTCTGTGTAGACCCGACTGTCCTGGAACTCACTCCATAGAGCATGAACTCAGAGATCTACCTGCTTCTGTCTCCTGGGAATAAAGGCACACAATGCTGCCTTTGCCAACAACACCACTACCTCTACCACCACCTGGCCACGTTCTTAATAAAAAGATTTAGGTAGATCAGACAATTGCTTGTCGACATATACATATATATTTTTTAATGTAGTTATGTATGTTGAAAATCATCTTGTTATGGTTGGAATGTAAAATGTCCTCCTCAGACCTAGGTGTTTTGTCCACTTGCAGTGTTGTCTCAGAAGTTTTAGGACCTTTGTGACCTGTGGCCTACCTAATAGAAGTTGCTGAAGGCAGGCCTTATCTGTAGCTCTGGTTCCAGCCCAAGTTCTGCTTCCCAGTTGGTAGCCACGACTTGAGCAGCCACCTCTGACCCTGGCTGAGCTCCGTGTTCTAGCTTCCGCATCAAGTTGGACTGAAATCTGTTGAAATCACCAGTCAAAATAAATCCTTATTTGGTTAAGTTGCTTCTGTTGTGTATTTTGCCACACTGATGAAAAAAAACCCCAATATATACTTACAAAATTGATTATTGTAGAAATACTGTATTTCTCAGTTTTATAGCTTATTAAACAATTTTATTAATTCTCTTCTTCCCATATCAGTGACATTTGCAGTCTTTTTCTGAGTCATTTTGATGTGCTACCCAAGGCTCAGCTTGCTCTGTTTCAGATGCAGCTGTAGTTGGATTTGTTCGCTCAAGCCTCATCCATCCCTGACACAAAGGACAGTGGCACAGTTTTCTCTTCCTCCTCTTTCTCTGCAAGTGTATTTGGGATTTCCATAATGTAGCTTTTATCCTGTAAATTTAAAAAAGTGCCTTGGGAAAAAAAGTTCCCTTTAAAAATGGACAGTGTAATGGGAGATAATAATTCTATGCCAGTCTCAGAAAGAGAATCACCATGTTTTCTCTTATGTGCAGTTCCGACATTTTCTATAGATGTATAAAGATATATATGACATGTAAGTAAAAGTAAAATTGTCCATGGGAACAAAGGAAGGAGGAAAAAGTGAGAAAAAGCAGAGGATGGAGAGGTGAGGGAGCCACAGTTAGCATATAATATATACTTATATGAAAGTATCTTTATATAACACAGTACCATGTACAGTGAATGGATACAGTAGAAACATTTTAAATAATATATTTATTATACCCTTGAGAATTTTGTACAATTTATTTTGATTACATTCACACCAGCTCAACTCTTTCCATAGCCACCCTTACTGTTTTCCTCTCCCAAGTTGCGCACCTTAGAGTTCTCCTCCTCTTACTCTTCTTCTCAATCGAATCACCCTGGCATTGCCCGGCTACCTCTGGAGTGGAGCCTACCCACTGGAGTGGAGTGTGGTCAGTACACGAGAGGCTGCATCATTAAAGGAAACTGCCTCTCTCTTTTCCAGCAGCTGTTGAATGCCAGGAAGTCCTCAGGAGGGGGTGGGATTGTGTGCTCACATCCCCCCTCCATGCTGGGTTTTTGTCTGGGTTGAGTTTGCACAGTTCTTGTAGATGCCGTCATAACTGCCATAAGTTCACATGCACAGCTACTCTGTGTGTCATCACCACCCCCCCACCACCACCAAAAACAACAACAACAACAAAAAAAACCAAAAAAACAAAACAAACAAACAAAAAAACCCTCTCTCTTCTTGAAGATCTCTGAGCTTCGGTTGGAGGGTGTGGGATGCGATATATATGCTCCATTTAGGGAGAACACTCTTATTTTGTACACACTGACCAGATCAGAATCTTTGTGTTAATTGCCATCTGGTACAAGAGGAAGCTTCTTTGACGGCGGTTGAAAAGTGCTTTGAGAATAGCAATAAGTCATTTCAATGCTCTTTCTATTTGGCAAAATGATAATGTTGGGTTGTCTCCTAGGGTGTATGAGCCATCTATCAACAAGCTCTTTACCCTGTACCAGTATGGGTTCCAGCACCTGGAGTGGGCCTTAGATCCAATCAGAAAGTAGTTGGTCACTCCCAGAACACTCCTGCCACTATTGTACTGGTGGGTACTTCTCGTTCTAGCAGCCATCACTGTAGCTGGCAGGGTTCAGAGCTGGGTGAGACTGGTCATCATGTCTCTCCTCACGCCGGGTGCACACACCTTCCAGCATTATGAGCACTAGCCACAAGGCATGAAGCTTCCGGGTGAGTCCATGTTCTGTGATGCAACTATGTGGTGCTTTCTGTACACAATGAAAATTTTTTTTTTTAATTAAAATAAAAAAAAATTCAGAGCTTTATTTTTGAAAAAGATAATGCTCTGGTAAATTAGAGATGATGTTTGTAATTACCTGAATAAAATTACTCTGCTTTTCTAGCTTCTTTAAAATCTAGTTCAATCAAGCAACTCATGTAAGTATCTCACTCAGTGTGGATGGTTGGCTTTACTATAATTACTTATTCTTGAAAAAAATGATGTAACTGAGAGCATTTTCCATAACATGAAACTTTACATAGAAATAGAAATAAAAAAATAGTAACCTGATGAAGGATTAGCTTTGGGTTTGAAAATGTTTCTTATATTTATGTATATGCACTAGTATGTTTGAACTAGATTCCCAATACATTCATTCTTTATTGAATTGATTGACATGGCACTTGGCAGCAATTCATATGGAAACCATGGAACTAATTCTATACAAAAACCTACAGTATAAATTTTGTAAATTTGCATGCAAATGTGTTTGCATGCAAAGGTTTTGAGTCCTTGATGAGTCAAAATAAGTAAAACTATCAGAGTATTGAAGTGTTTGTAAGTTTTATTAGCACATGGCTGTTTGAATTCCATATGACACTCATTCCTGGATTCAAGGTAAATTCTTGGACCAAGAATCCACTGAGATTTCAGTGGCCAAATAATGGTTAAAAGGGTTATGTTCTAGCTTCTTTTCTTGGATATTTGAAGTATTAGCCTGGGCTAATAGCTCAGTGGCTAAGAGCACTAGCTATTCTTCCTCTGGACCTAGGTTCAATTCCTAGCACCCACCTTGCATGGTTTGCAACACAACCACCTGTGTCTCCAGCCCCGTGGGGATCCAATACTCCCTTCTGGCTTTGACAGGCACTGTACTCACATAAAAGAAACACACACATGGGCAAATACAAATAAAATAGAATTAGCCTGTTATAAGCTCTAGTAAAGAAAGTAATTTATTTTTCAATTCAGTATTTATTTCCCAGATAGACTGTACTGTGGAATTCCTTATACAAAGCAAATGTGAATAGTCCGTGCAGCTATAGCTCCATGGTCTTCACTTCCCTTTGTCTGTACTCTCTAACATAGAAAAGGTGGATTGGGAGTGATGGGGAAGGAGGAGGAGAGATGCCTCACAGGATCCCTGTGGTTTGGAGGATGCATCTATGGCCATGACAGTGCAGGAAGTCATCTCCCTTGATAAGTGGGATCTTATGGTTCTGTGTGCTCTTCAAGGCCATCTGGTGCAGGATGTGTGTGGCTAAACCTCGAGGAGCTCTGAGAGCCCTGAACCTCCTTCTTGATTTCATGACTCCTGGGAGGGTGTGTGGTTGTTCCATGGTGTGTGAGGTGGTGGCAGGGTGGCTTTGTTCAAATCATCTTTCACCTTCGGATTCATTCTCCGATCAGCAACAATCTCAGAAAAGAAAAGATGGAAACAAGTCCTTAGATTTTCTTTTTAGTGAATGGCGGCCCTTTTCCTGCATGACTTAGTGAAACAGATGACGCTTTCTGTAACAGCACAGCCACCAGCCTTGGGAGAAGAGTAAGTTGGGGTCATGTTGCCTGGGTGATTTGCCCAAGAAATGGGGCCATGAACACAGCAATAGTGAAGAAGGGGAGCTTCTCCAGGGGACTTTTTGGGGTTTGGGATGGTAAGGGGACAGTTGTACCAAGGGACACATGAGAAGGGACATTGATGATGAAAGACCCCAGGGAGACACCAAGACCATCCTGGACAGGGAAGCAAGTGAAATGGATGGTACAAAGCCATACAGACAAGTGTGCTTTCTTCCCCGGGTCACTTGGGTACAGAAACTTCTAGGGCAGAGGTCCCCAGGTGTCACCTGTACACCATGAATCCTTAGGTCATCTAGTTACATAGCAGCACTCTGAACATTTAGATTCAAGAGAGAACGCCCATATCTGCTCTTCATTAGTTCTCAGGGGAGCCAGGGGTCCATCCAGATCAACCGGCCCATAAGTAGAGACACAGGGTCTTAGTTTTAAATTGGTCTCCATGCTGGCCAGAGACTCAGGATTCTCCCATCCCAGCTTCCAGAGTGCTAAGATTACAGATATACGTTGTCACATCTGCCTCAAGCATTGGTTTTGTATTGAAAATATTTCCCAAATTTAATTCTCTGTTTTGAATAACCTACATTGCCATTCACAGCTTATAGCAGGAATCCTGAACAAGCATGCTACTGCCTCCAGGAGCTCAAGCCTGCACTCACTGGCAGACCTGAGTTCCCCTTGCTCTTCTGTAGGCCTCCTCTTTCCTGTCTGTCAGGTTTTTTCCTAAACTTATCTGCCCAAGCCAGTGATTTCAGGTAATATTTTTTTTTCTTTGAACACGGTTAGACCACTCATAAACAAAACAATTTCTATTTTGCGTGCGTGTGTGTATTTTTTAAAAAAAATTCTTTACTTCTTTTGGATTATAGATCTTTGGATACCTATTATATAGCCATATATGAGCCATCTATACAGAATTGTAGTAGAAATAATTATTAATAAGTAGCTTGGCAGCTACTTACACTCTATGCTATTAGAATCTATTTTCCTAATGATTGCCCCAATTTATTACTTACTATGTTTCATCTTCGCTGCTCTTAGCGCCAATTGGGCAGTCCTAGGGCCATCTTCTCTTGACCCTTTTTCTATGGTGGCTTCCTTTCTCTTCTCCTGCATGTTCTTCTTCTACCCCAGGGTGGCTGGCTTCTGCTTTCTCCAATCAGAATTAACTTGTGGTTGTAGGTATGTACCTAGGTATAGGCCAGGTGTCAGTGTTTGGTGTCTTCCTCTATTGCTCTTCACTCTTGAGACAGAGTCCTAATGAACCTGGAACTCATTAATTCAGTGAAGCTGGATGGTCCGTGAGCTCTAGGACTCTCACTGTCCTCTGCTTTCCCAGGCTGTGGTTCCAGAGGTGGTGACTAGGCCCTGGGTTTTACATGGGAGCTGGGGGGTTGAACTCAGGCCCTTATGCATGCGACACAAGCAGGTGGCCATCTGAGCCATCTCTCCAGCCCTGCTTTTCCATGTTCAATGACGACATTGATGATCCCAGACTCTGTTCTCCAAGGACTCGTACACATCTCTTCAGGCAAAGCTGTCTGAGAAGACAAGGCTCAAAGAGACTTGTCAGAAACTCCATACTCCAAGACTGGAGAGCGTTCAGTGGTTAAGAGCACCTGCTGCTCTTGCAGAGGGTCTGGGTTGGATTCCCAGCACCCACATGGTGGCTCACAGCCTTCTCTAGCTCCAGTTCCAGGGGATCTGACATCTTCTTCTGGTCTCCTTAGACACTAGGCACGGAGGTACCCAGATATACATGCAAGCAAAATATCCACACACATAAAACGAAATAATTCTACTTGTTGAAAATAGATTTCTTTTATACAATATATTCTGATTATTGTTTCCCTTCCCCCAAATTCCTCCTTGATTTTCCCTGCCTCCTCACCCACCCAAATCCATGCTCTCTTTCTCTTAGAAAACGAATAAAATAAAATAAGATAAAATAAAAACAAACAAGATCAGGACAAAACAAAAACAAACAAACAAACAAATAGAAATAAAAAGAGTCAAGGAGAGCCATGTATGGTGGTACATATCTTTAATTCAAGCTCTTGGGAGGCAGAGGCAGGTGGATCTCTATGAGTTCAAACTGAAAATTGAGTTCCAGGTCAGTTTAGGTCATACAGTCAGACCTTATTTCAAACACAAAACAAAAAACAAACCCCACAAAAATAAACAAAAACCTAGAAACAAAATTAAAATATATATATTAAAATTAATATATATATATAAAAGCGAAAGATCTGTTAGGCAAAACAGCCAACCAACCAACCAACCAACCAACCAACCAACCAACCAACCAAATACCAAAACATTATGAGACAAAAGATACCATGGAGCTCATGTTGTGTTGGTCACTTGCTTTCCCTCAGCTGGGGATGGTCTAGGGGCCTGGTGGGGGTGGAGCGAGGACTGAGAGAGTCTGAGAGAAAGAGGAAGGCTGTCATGCTAGGGGATTTGGAAGATTCCCCAGGGAGTGGAGGCAGAGAGGAGGTCAAGCCCCTGCAAGTGGCCTGCCACAGGGCTAGGGGTGAGGCTGCAGAGCTTGTAATGGAGGACTGGAAGGAGAGTGAATGAAGCC
>JADRCD010220873.1:0-26451 GCA_019843815.1 Montemys delectorum | reverse complement strand
CACTCTCTCCCACTTCCTGGCCCTGGCATTCCCCTACACTGAGGCATAGAGCCTTCACAGAACCAAGGGCCTCTCCTCCCATTGATGACTGAATAGGCTATCCTCTGCTACATATGCAGCTGGAGCCATGAGTCCCACCATGTGTACTCTTTGGTTGGTGGTTTAGTCCCTGGGAGCTCTGGGGTTACTGGTTAGTTCCTATTGTTGTTCCTCCTATGGGGCTGCAAACCCCTTCAGCTCATTGGGTTCTTTCTCTAGCTCCTTTATTGGGAACCCTGCACTTAGTCCAATGAATGGTTGTGAATGTTCACTTCTGTTTTGTCAGGCATCCTTATATAGCACAAGTTCACCTGGTAGGGTAAGGTACTTCCTCAAATATGTATAGGCAATGCTACGTCAATTAGAAATTATGAAGAAGTCTAGCATACATGGCCTTAGGACAATTAGATCTGACCAATTCTTCAATTGAGGTTTTCTCTTCCAATGTTGCTTTTAGGATTGCACCAAGTTATCTGCTGACATTTTACCCCTTGTCAACCTCAACACACAGACATATCAATTTAAACTGGAAGTTTTCCTTTCTGCCTTGTACACTAATGTCATAATATAAAATGCAGTCCAACTGGAAGAAAGTCCCAGTCTTAAAAATTACAATAATTTAAAAGTCCAAGTCCTTTTATAAAATCTGACATCTTTTATTGGTAGATTTCTGTAAAGTTCAAAGTAGGTTGCATGCTTTCTTATTCCAAAAATGAAGAATCTGTAACGAACTAAATCAAATTAAAACCCAAATCTAAATGTCTAACAAGGTCCATGTCTGATGTCTGGTCCTCAGTCATGATCTAGGTTCCGAAGGCCTCAGTAGCAGTACTACTTCTTCAGATCTGCCATTTGCGGCATACTTATCTTATCGAGTAGCCTTACTCTGCCTCCCCTCCATACCTACCACTGTATTGATGGTCACTCCATGGTCCTGGCATCTCCAATGTCAAGGAATCGCTACAGCAACTGAGGTTACTACCATTTCCAGTATACTCTCTTGGGCTCTATTCCAGAACTTTGACCCTACCAAGTGGTGCCAGGTCTCAGCTGCCATCTCTGACTGTCTCAATTGTTCATCTCGCATACCTTCTAAAACATCATGGGAGACTCTAACATGTTACTGACTATTGCTGTGGGCTTGAGATGCTGCCTTGATCCCACTGGATCACAGCCTCTGCATTCTGACTCCAAGGAAACAATTCGTAGAAGATTTTACATCAGTGATACCGGTCTCCTATTAATAACGGTTGACTCTTAATTCTCAGCTCACCCTCATTCACAAAAGGTTTGACTCCCACAGATTCTTAATTCAAATGAATCGCATGAACAGTCCTGGTACCTTGTACAGAACTATAAGGCCTGCTGACTATATGACTACATCTTTCATAATTGTCTTTTTAGGTTATTATTTCTTAAGCAACGCAGCATACCAAATCTTTGTAATAGATATTGTTAATGACTTTGATATGGTTTACTGCACATGACAGAATGTGTTATATGAAAATACAGCATCGTTTTATATAAGGAATTTAGGTATCATTAGAAACTGGTATCTGTAGGGGGGGTCTATAACTACCGCTTATGGATAAGTGATATAAACATGCCCAAACTTATAACTTTCAAACACACACACACACACACACACACACACACACACACACACACACATACTTTAAAATAAACCATTATCAAATTTTAGTAAAATTCACTATTCTTACAGGGGAAGAAAACCTTTTTTAAAAAAGTCATCTCATTTTGACTTTACCAGCTATTTAGCAAGTTGATATCTGGTTGGAAGTTTTACAATTTATGGGAGGAAAAGAAGAAAACAAAGTTTAAAAGAATGTTGTGTTTAAATATCTAATTTTAAAACAGTCTCTCAAAATCTATTTCAGCTTGAATCAGAAAGTGGAAACTTTTGCCTTATATTAAAATTCATTTTTGTTGTCTCTTAGAGCAGGAATTTATGATAAGACTTGTAGGCCTCAATGTAGAAAAGAAGTAAGATGAGGAATTAAGAACCAAACATAGATGTTGCGTGTGATAGTAACCATATAGCAACTATGGAGGGGGCTTCAGTTATACCCCACCCCTCCTGATGAGCTAATGGATGTTAATGGTTGCTATAGAAGAGAGTGTCATTTTTTTTTTAAGTTTTGTAGTTACTGGGGGACTAGATAGGAAAATAAGAGGTTCAGAGGGATAACACAGGAAGCAATGGATAATAGGGTGGGTGCATATAATCACAATACACTGTATAAATGAATGAAACTGTTAAAAATATTAAAAACCTTAAACAAAAACAGGAAATTAATATTTCTACCGTTTAAATGATCAATACACATTAAAATAGGTATCTTTTCATTTAAAATGGAAGAACACAGAAAATAGTATGTTACTGAGTTAGTTCAAATAAATAGATCCATAAAGAAATATTTCATATTAAATGAGTATTGACTAATTATTATTGTATATTTTCTGTAGCTTAAGGATTGGTCCATGTAGTAGCTGATTAGATAACATGATGTTATGCAGTGTGACCAATGGTATTTTCCACAAAACCAATTGTACAATATGGTTACAAAATGAATTTGATGTGCCTTTCCTGGACAGGTTGGGCTATTTCCTCCATCAGCACAGTAATGTGCTATTAATAATAACACACGCTTTTTAGACAAGATCACAAAAATGTGATCTTGGACCTATTCTCTGACCTTTTCTGACCTATTCTCTTGGAATATTCATTCTTTTAGCTTATTGTCAATACTGTGAGGAAACTCTGACAGAATGAGGAGGAATATATATGTAAGGAAATCAGGGTGTGTACCTGTACTAGGGAAACCAGGACTATTAAAATCTTCAACAAAAGAGATGAGTGCTTGCTTTCACCATGAAAGAAGAGAATGGATGCAATGTAGAGCCTGGTGACCTGTGCCATCTGTAGCGCCAGGCTTCACCTGAATTCCTAAGAATTTATACAAACTCTTGCTCCCTAGACCTTTATTCTGATCCTTGTTTCTCAGTCAATACTCATTCTTAGGGAACAGGTCATGTGTTCGTTGTAAAAGAGTTTTGATCTATTCAAGTCTTAGGCTTTAGTGTAATTATTCTCACCAGGAAATTTTCTTCCCCCAAATTTGTGCTGTCATTAAATATATGAATAATAAATTGCCTAGGGTCAGTTTGTCCCAGTACCAGCTACTGAGTTGTGTTTTAGAACATTTCTTTCCTGCTTTACTCTTGATAATTACTCCACCAGCTCTGTTGTTTGCAGAGACTCCCTCAGTGGGGTACACTTCATTGTCCAAAATACCTGAATACCTTTCCAGGACTGCTCTGCTCTTTGAAACACTCCTGTTTTGAAGGACCATGTCAATCACAGTTATTCTACCTTTAATGCCTGTCTCTCAAGTGTGTGTGTGTATGTGTGTGTGTGTGTGTGTGCGCGCATGCACACACACACGTGCTCGTGCACATGCATGCACCTGTACATGTGTGTATGTGTTGAGTTTTAATTTATGTTTTGGATCAACAGAAATGGTGCAACTGCAAAGCAAAGCTGTAGTGAGGTAGGCACTGGGGAAAAGGAGAGTCCATTTTGCACATGGGAAGAAACCTGAATTTTGTAGTTAGAGAATGAACCATGAGATTACATTTTCTGAACATGGCTGCCCAAATTTCTTCTCTTGCATGTATTTCTGTCACAGTATGAGTTGGTACTTCCTTGACTGAATCCTTCATTCCATGATCCTTATTCTTGGCTTAGAATGGTTTGCTACTGTGGCAAAAGTGATGTGCTTTGACCTCTAAGGTTGTCAGAAGTCACACTGTCCTAGCTTTGTTCTTTTGCAACCTTAGCTCTTCTTATATATTACCTGAGGAAAGCCACATAGATCTTAGGGAGGCTCTGCCTGAGAGGCAGGCTACATCTGATTAGCAACATCTATACCTTACCATTGAAAGATCTTCCCACTGGAATTTAGCTTCCATGGAAGAGCTACCCATACTAAACCTTCACAAGTAGTAAAATTGTAAAATTAAATAAATAAATAAAATTTTAAAATTCAAAATTTTGTCATTAAAACACTTTGGTAAAATTTATTATGTAGACTGGGCAATTTGAAGATCTATTCAAAGGGGAGAAAATGTAGAGAAATCAGTTCTAAAATTTATTTCCACAGTGAGGAGGCATCCATGTTGGTCTAACAACCATGTGATTCTGTAGTTCTGAATTCTAATAATCTGTATTAAACTTATTTCTTTTATCTCTTCAAAGACTCTGGACAGGGACTTTATATGAATTCTTTCGTAAAGTAGGAGTTTGAACATGATGACTGGGAATTAAAAGTTTTTTCACTTCTAAGTTTTAAATGACTTACTATTTCAGTGTATGAGTCATTGTGTCCAAGAAAGAAAAAAAAAATCTTGGAATTCTCTTCCAGAATTACTCTACAATAATTGCATGTCTATGCTACGAGAGGACTGCTGAATTAGCAACTCGACTACATGGTACCAGGAATAATAAAAACACTATCCCCTGGCTATTGCCCCTTCCCTGGCAAGTACAGCAGAACAAGTATATCGAGCTAGACTCTGAGGGTGGGGAAATGAAAACATAAACTGATCCCAAGCTTAGAGAAACTCCTGGTTCTAAAACCTGGACTCCACAGGCTGAACGGTTCTTTTCTCTGAGAAACAAAGAACAGGTTTCCTGTAGAATCGGCTGTTATGAGAATAACAAAACATAACAAACAGTGAAACATATTTTCAAAATTACATTAATTTTGTCAGGAGACCAACCAGTGCTATGGTGTGGCTCTGTTTTCTGTGAGTTAATTTAATTTTGTCTAGTTAGCACCAGCTGCTAAACCTTTTCCATTACTGAATTCTTTCCAAAGGTAAAGGGAATTCTTGGCAAATCTTCTGCTTCTTATGGAATTATGACAGAATGAGAAACAATTCTTCATTGGGAATAGTCTGTAAGACCTGTAAGCAGATTCAGGTGAGATTTCCAATTGAGAGTAGAAACTAAATAATATCGCAAGACCTCAGCAGAAGACAAAAGAGAAAGCCACTCTTGAGTGTGAGATACTGCATCCTCCTGTCACAGCTATGTAGAGGAAAAAATATGGCAGTGGTTTTCCATCAGAATGGTAATTTTAAGAGGAACAATTAGTTATGCAAACATTAGTTCAGTATAGAAAATGGGATTTTGGGCTTAAAAATTCCATTTGCCACTTCAATTACAAATAAAGATTTACTCTTCTATTAATTTTCTTACTTTTAATTCCATCTTCATTTTTTCCCTTCAATTTTATTTGTTGACTTAGATTGCTTATATCATTCTTAATTTTTTTCCAAATCATTGGGGCTGAGGTTTTGAAACAATTATTCTGCTTTTACATCTTACATCTTTACCAGAATTTTCCTTCCCTCTACTCCTCCTAGTCTACCCTCCATCCACTTCTCTGTTTTCTTTAAATAAGAGCAGTTCCTCCCAATGATATTAATCAAACACAGCATTACATGTTACAGTAAGATGCAGGTATAAACACTGTATCAGGGCTCAGAGGGGTAACCAGGACTCAATTGTTAACTCATGATATTTTCATTCTCCTTCTGTCTTTTCTTTTCTGAACTTGGAGCCTTAAACATGCTGAATATAGACACTATCACTGACCTAGAACCCTAGGACTTTTAAAACATACATTTTGTAAACATCTGGAATAAGATTTTGATTTAAAAAAAAAAAGAGATTTTGGAGATTAAATATAAGTGAAAGATGATTAATCAGTTAGTATCATATGGAACACAAGTAAGTATTTCTTATTTATAAAGTACATTTTCCCCATAGAAGTGATCTCTTATCAAATGTCGATGAATTGTGTGTAGAAAGTGAGCAGGGTTTCAAAAATTGTAAGCAGTTCTCTGTTTTACGACACCATAGTCCAGTGTTAAAAGGACTATGTGTATCACATACTTCATACCAGGTCAGAAGCGTGAACACTTTTCGTTGCAAAGAAGTGAATCATAAGCTTTCTTAGGACATTTTGTCCTTTGTTTCAAGGTTAAAAATGAATAGCAAATTAAAATGCTTGAATGATAAAATCAGCGAATTAGTAAGCATACTTAATAATTTATAAGTATTTTCGAAGTTAATTACTATTTTTTTTAAATAAAATCTTATCCTGTTTTTTTATAGTTGTGAAAAATCCCTAATAAGGGATTTGTCTACCTCCTACTTTGGAGGGCTGAAAGTGTAGGAATGGCTGTGCTTCTGGGGAGGGAGGGCATCAGGGAAGATATCCGAAAATGGCGGAGGTCTACTGGAGAGCCTATTGGCATTTGGCCAGGTGCACTCTTCAAAACAGCCTGCTTTCATGAAAATCACTCAGGATTCAGGGTAATCCATTAACCCTTGCCAAGCATGGTGCCCTCCATAAATGGATTATCCCAACCACCCCTCCTTTTCAGTGGTCCCACCCTGTCTCAACATTCCAAACCCATGGCCAAGCTTGCGTCTTTGGGGCTATAGCTTCAAAGATTCCCGAAGCCACAGATGGTTAACAAAAAATTTCTAATTCAAAAGACAAACTACAGAAACAGTGGTCTAGTCAGGTCTCTGCCAACGTTTTATACGCGGGAAAGGAATATTAAGGACAAAACATGCCACGAAATCGTGTTTGCCTTTTGTACTTCGGGAAGTGTTGAGGCAACACACCTTAAGATATCCAAGAAGCAATCGATAGGATTCTTTGTCACAGCATCAAAGTGCTTAGAGTGCCGTGGATTGTTTGGAAATGGGTTTCAATAAGCCCCATTGAACTTCCAAGTGGCATGTTTGTGCATCTTTGTCCCCAGATATTGAGCAGACATTCACAGAACTAAGAAGAATGTGTTAGTCAGTATAAAGTGCTCACAGTGAGCACTTGAAATAGATTACTTTTAACTCTTACAACAACTTTGAGAGAGAAATATTGCCAACATTAATTTACCATGAAGACAGTAAAAATTGTAAATACTGGGCATCCTCAGAGCTTGTCGTGGGCATGAATTCTCCTGTGCTTCCAAGGCCAGCACCAATTCTTCCGTATCCATACCCTGTCTCTTTAATTTGATGATGAGGATGATAACTATAGTTACTGTTACAATTTTTCAAATCACAGTATTAACTGCCATGCTGCATGCCTTCTGTATCCTCTCCTTTATTGCTTTATATCCCCAAATCTCTTTGTCATAATAAAAGATTGAAAGGACTTCGTTTAAATCCTCCATCATTATGAAAACAGAGAGTGGAAGCAGTTAAGTAATTTGTCCCAAATCATTCAGCACATAAATGGACTTGCTGGGATTTGTACCGTGACGGAATGGAGAAAGCACTAAGGCCTTTAACCTTCACACAGAATTGATTTCAAACTGAGTCTCTGAGAACGAGAGGACAGCTAAAGGTATTTATATAAGATAAAGCTATCCTTTTAAAATACCTCTCACTTATACTCGAAGAAACTGTCTTCACCGATAAGCCTATCTGGTGCTTGTGTTGTGGTTAAGAGTTGTTCATTATTTGTGTTGTATCAGCTCATGTTCACTTACACCTAACACTCTATATAAGATATACTTGGATTTATCTTCAGTTAATTGTCTATAGTAATTGGAAGCCATTGGGAGAGACAGAGAAGATATTGTGCTTGAAGATCCCTTTGTGCCTTGTGAGGAGGTGTTTCTGGAAGCAAATAATTTTTTTTTTCAATGTAGAGACTTCTTGAAAAATTAAGAGCAGACAACATATAGGTCTCTCTAAACTCTGAAATATGTTTATCAAGAAAGGGACAGTAGTGAAGCCAAAGGAGCTGTGGGTCCAGCAAGGTGTAAAA
Organism: Montemys delectorum; assembly: GCA_019843815.1. Classification (NCBI taxonomy): domain Eukaryota; kingdom Metazoa; phylum Chordata; class Mammalia; order Rodentia; family Muridae; genus Montemys; species Montemys delectorum. The sequence continues at coordinate 18,535 of JADRCD010220873.1, read as the reverse complement.
CCACTGCTAGACTGTCAGTAGGAACAGAGTCCAAATGCCTTGGTGGCATCACTGTAGCCTTCACACTCCAGAGGAGTATCATTGAGATCACCTTCAGTGGCTTGGGAATAAGATAGCAGAACATTCTCCCACTGCAGGATGCTGTGTTTTGGGTGTGTTGAGCATATAAGAAAGGAGATCCTTGAACCTTCTTTCTTACCCTCTCCTGTTGGTCCTTCTTCCTCCTTAGACAACAGTATTTCTACTTTCAAGTCATTTACAAGTACATATGTAATTTTACATATGCATATAAATTAGAAGCATGAGTAGGAGGAACCACACAAGGTTCGTCTTTCTGCAATTGACTTAATGTGAAGATTTCCAGTTACATCCATTTTCCTGCCAATGATAAAACATTATTTCCCTTTCTGGCTGAGAATTATTCGATTTTGTGTATACACTACATTTTCTTCATCTAGTTCTCTGCTGTTGGTCACCTGCATTGGTGCCATAATTTAACCGATGATGTAAGGACTTATGAAGTGACAGACACTGAAGAAAATTGTGCTACAGTAACAATCTTAAATAAATTGTGTTTTATAGTAGAAAGATGTAAGTAGCCAACAAAGATTCCTTTTCCCTGCACCTCCAGGAGGAGTTAGAGAAGGGAGGGTAACAACCACTTTTTTTTTCCCCTGAACCTGAGATATCGTGCTGATATTTTTCTTGGATCAGAGACCAAACATGGCAATTCAAACAGGTCAGAGTTCTGATGACCAGGAGGTGGATTAGGAGGAGGTAATCTGAAAATACAATGGGAAAGATGATTCATGCAAAGGTCTACTGCAAGGAAAGGAGCCACGTAAAAGGCACTTGTGCCCATTTAGTATATTACAAGTTTCATCACTGATCAAAGTATTCCATTTTCTCTTAAAATTAAAGCCCTGTTCAAAGTTTAATGGGAACTTTTCCTTACCCAAGTATCAAATTCCTCAAAAGTACCAGGTAAAGTGAACATTTTTTTTTTTTTTTGTGAGATACTCTTGATGAATTTTTGTAAGAACTTTTTGATTCTTGTCTAGTAAGCCATTCTCACTCCTCTGGGGAGAAGTCAAGCGCCACACACTTGCATATCAGTAGATGCTGAAAATAAGTAACCCTTTTTCCCTTCTGTGAGTTTCCTTCCCATACAATGTTCACAACCTGAATTTAGCAGCATCGGAATCATTGTCCAAAGAAAGAAAATGAGATTTTCTCAGAGTTAGAGGGGAATAAAAAGATTCTAATCCACGTACAGGTGATATTTAAAACAGAAAACAAAAACAACTTTCAATCATCTATGTAAAGCATTAAATTTATGAAACAAAGAGAACAACAAATATTTATTAAAAATAGAAAGAGAAAGTCCCTCAGAAAGAAAGGCTCATCAGAATCTCTAGAAGATACTGAACTAATCCTTTGAATTTAAGGGAAAAAGTTAATACATGAGGTCACACTACAGAAAAAACTGTGGTAAAATGTAAATGAGAGGAAGAGGAAACACACAACACAAATCCATAAAAAACAGACAGGAAACAACACAAATCGTTCAGTCATATTCTTACTAATTTATTATTATTAATTATTATTATATCATAATAACAAAAAATAAACAGAGAACTATCAAAATTAAACAAAATCCTAAATAAAATGGACTTAAAGACATCTACAGAACATTATATTCAAACAGAAAAGAAAAAAAACTCCTCTTCTCATTCTATGGAACTTTCTACTTAAAACGTCATAGGTCCGAAAGCACGCATACAATACAGTAAGTTAAATTAATTTATTGTATTCTATCGGAGCAGAGTATAGTAAGACTATAAATCAAAAGCAAGAAATACCTAGAATGTACATAATGTCCTAAAGATTGAATGATATGTGAGTCCTTGAAAAATGAAAACCAAAATGAAATTTTCTAGTATCAAATAAAAAAAATATGTCAAATACTACGGGATAAAATGCAAGTGCTCCTAAGACTAACATCAATTCAGCAACAGAAAAGTAAAAGGTAGTATATATTCATCAGCCCATTTACTGACAAAAGTTAGTCTAGTCATTTATTTAAATCTTTTGGGAAAGACACCTCTCTTCCCATCTCTCAGACTTCACCCTTTGTAAGTGGCATTAGGCTGATTAATTGCTAACAGCTGGTCAACAGAGGGCAACAGAGATCCAGGCTATATTGTGAGCTGGGCCCTGCAGGTTCTGCCAGTGGTGGATGGAGGCATGCCTGCACATTTCCTTTCGAAGTACAGGTTACAGATCTGAGCAAGAACACCGCCCCCCACTCCCACACCTTACCCCCTTGTTTCATACCTCAGGGCACAGAAAAATATTGGAATAAATAAACTATTGACTGACTCTTGATTTTGTTACTTACATATCTGACTGTTCTGGCAACTCCCCTCTTAAAGAAGATGTCACAATCCCAGCCCATCCTACCCTTGTTCTTAAGACCCAACTGTAGGGCTTCAACCAGCAATCCCTAGGTATTGAGTAACTGTTCTGTGGGAGAAAAGGTGCTCTTTGCCAGTGATTATCTGTGTATATCACAAACATTGTGTTTGGCACTTCTGCAGCGAGTGCTGTATTCAACTGCAAATTAGCCCATAGGAGGAGATTTACAAGGGACTATGAGCAAATGTTAGTTGAGAATTCATTGTGGAGCACGTGCTGGGCTGCTTGCTACACCTTCAGTACCAACAACATCTCCAAGAGGCAGTATGATGTTCTTCACCTACCTCAGAGTACCACAAGGGAAGAGTGTGAAATAAATCTCATTTTCTCACATGTCAGAGTGCTTTGTCAACTGGTACTTGAAAAAACAGGATGCAGAGCAGAAATGTTAATGTTTTCAAACCACCAGTCCTTTGTGTTTTATGGTCAGATAGGTAAATGTGCTTTTAAAAATGAACTATTCTTAAGTCATGTAGTACGATCCAATGTTAATTTTCATTTCTGCCAAGTACAGATCTCATATTTAAGAGTCAACATCATGACTGAATAAAGTAAATATGCACCACAGTGCTAAGGACACATCAACAATTTCAGTGTTTGGAGAAAACATTTTAAAAGCCTCCCTGTGCCTTCCATGGCAACTGCAGGACACATTGTGAGTGTGACTCGTTAGATATATTCTATCCCCCTCCCCCAGGAATGTATTCATCTGCATATCTTACTCACCCATGCTTCTCTAGCTCCCCAGCCCTGAGTAATTTCTGACTTCTGTCTTGACATGACTTCAGCCAGCCCTAGCATGGCAAATTCATCTCTGACAGGCCTTGTCTTTCTCCCCTAGGCTACCTTGTTAAGAACTGTAAGATTACATTCCTAAAACTAACCATGAAGGTCTATTCCCTTATTTGGCCACTTCCTCCTCCTGAGGCTGATTATCAAGGTCCAGCTATCAAAGTATTAAAGTCCACCGATCAAAAGCCTCCTTTGGCTTCCCTAATTAACCTGCCTGATAAAAATTAAACATTTGATCAAGAGGTTTACCTTTTTATTTTTGTAAACTGCCATTTGTCTATGTCTCTTCTCTTCCAGAAGTGGTCCTTAGAGCCCTCCAACCCCTGCTCCAAACAAACGTCCCTTCCTCCTATACCATGTTCCTTTCTCTGTCATCCTCTCCCTCTTGTCTTTGTTTCTTATTCCTTGCCTTTTGACCCTCTGGGGCAAATGAATCTCCTCAGTGCTAAGAACTTGTCTTGGGGTGATTGAGCCAACCTATAGCTCCCTACAGGTCTCGGCTCTCCTGACCCTTTCCTATGCCTCTGTTACCTTTACTTGTAAACATCCCCACTGACTCCACTGTGAAAGACTGTGATAGCTTCCTAAGGGAAGCTCTCATCAGCTTGTCCGCAACACTTGACAGTGCTTTGATCACAGTTTCCTAAGGCTCTCTTTTTCACTTGTCTTTCTTCTGACTCCACTCTACACTTTTCAGAATTTCAGTTCTTTCTCAGAACTGGACATAATCTAAGGTTCAAGTCATTTTTTTTTTTAAAGCTCTACCGTCTAAGCTGTTTCTATATATCGACCCTATCTTTTTTAAATCTCTTATTATCTATGTATCATTAGTCATCTAAAATTAAGGATGATAAATCTATCATAGAACTAGCCGAGCATGATAATTCAGTTTTGGAGAGTTGTTCACCATGCGGAACTGTTGGACACCAGAGTACAGGGATGCCAGGAAAAGCTCATTCTTGGGATTTCAGCTTCCTGAAAAGAGGTGAGATTTTGAGATTTTACTGTATATTTAGATGCAGCTAGATTAAGTATATCACTTTATGACAGTGTGTCTTTATTTTGTTTGTTTGAGACAGGGTTTCTCTGTATAGCTTTGGCTATCCTGGACCTTACTCTGTAGAGCGTGGCAGCCTTGAACTAACTCAAAGATCTGCTTGTCTCTACCATTTGAGGGCTATGGTTAAAGGCATGTACCACCACACTAGTTATGACCGGATATTTTAACACATATACTATGAAGATCTGAAGGGATAATTAACAAAGGAGCAATAGTTGCTCATATTCCTCTGGAAAGGAAGGTGTTAGATATTTTTGAAATTGGACAATGCTCCTGTTTTACCCATAGTTAGACATAGTTACCAAGTTATCCTTCTGCTTGTCTCATCATGGTCAGAGTGGCCTTTCCTGCTTTTGGAATTCTGCAAAAATTTACCTTGGGAAATCAAACCCCACATTGCTAAGGGCTTTTGACTTTCTCCATCATTGTGATCGTACACTGCATCTTCACAAGTCTCAGCCTCCGTTCATTTATAGTCTCACAGCCACGGTTGCTGGCATACTGTGTTTTGTTTAAACTAGCTTTGTCTTTTGTGTACAGTACTTATAATCTTATTATGTAGCAAAATTTTACTTTACAATAGCCTAGTATTTCCAATTTTTAGGCAAATAAGTCTGTTTGTTTTTATAACCAAATAGTGACAATTACAAAAACCAATAGTTGATTCTTAAGAATCAAATCTGAAAGTAAAAATAAGAACTATGTGAGTGGCTTATAAATTCCATGAAGCTATAATATATAAAAGTATGATTTATAAGTTCAAAAATTCTATCATGATATTTGTTATCTTGACAGCTGAGTATCACTGAATTAAAGATAAATCTTTTCAAAAGAGATGTTAATTCCATGCCATGGAATAATTTTAAAGACTAAAATAGGAGATGACATCACGTTGGAGATAAGAAGAGGATTAATTAATGGAAGATAAATACAGTTATTTTTTGACCAAGAAATTCTTAAAGGTACAGTTTAGACTAATTGATGTATATCATAATTAGTGATAATATTTATAGAAAGAAACCTGAGGAGGAAAATTAGAAAAATTATTTGTAAACATAGTATGAAGATAATTCCTTTTCTACTTCATTACAAAATATGGAGACATTATATTATTTCTTTGAGCATTGAATGATACTATACAAAAATTAAGGTGGGGAATAGTTATCTTTTCTAATCTAAACTTTTTTCTACAAATGTTTAAATAATTGTTATTTTTGAGTATTAATATTTCTTGAGTAGAATTTAGGAATATCTGTTTATGATAAGATGATATATCCTTGATTTTGACAATTGGCAGACTATGATTGAACAGTTGAATAGATAATTTTGTTTTGTTTTGTTTTTGTTTTTTTCAAGAAAGGGTTTCTCTGTATAGCCCTGGCTGTCCTGGAACTCATGCTATAGACTAGGCTGACCTCGAACTCAGAAATCCGCCTGCCTCTGCCTCCCAATTGCTGGGATTAAAGGCATGCACCACCACTACCAGGCTTGAATAGATAATTAATAATTTATAGAGTCATTGATAACTACTCTCTGCCATGAGTAAGTTGTGCCCACCCTCCCAACACTGTAGCATGAGGAAGTCAATTTCCAACTCATTAATTTGAGTGAATATTTTCAAGACATTCAACCTATATCTTCCTCTACTTTTCTTTCTAGTTTTGGTGAAAAGTACAGAATTTCTTCTGTCTTACTTCCCAATGTCTGGAGGACACGTATGAAAAGAACCTAGTATTAGGTGCTGCTTGGGGATGCTGAATCTGTTAATTGTCCTCTATGAGGATTTGACTCTTTACTTCTCAGGTGATGCTCTGGAGTATCAGCTCATTGCTTTCATTCAACATTCAGGCCTAAGCACTCACTAAGGTCAGAGAGCCAGCCCTAACTGTGAGCTTTGTTCCATGCTGCAGAGCACATAAGAGCACAATGAATAATTCAGGGAATATAATTAAGATAAATTACAGGCTGAACTCTGTTGTCTCCCAACTTTACTGAAACTCAGCCTACAGGTTGGGTAGGGGCTCTGCTCCTTCATTTCCCATCATCTGTCCCTCTTCTTTTCATTTCCTCCTATACCCATCAGGTTTCCTTGAACTTTCCTACTGTGTTTTCATGAACTTTGCTCTAAATGTAGTGATCATTAGTAAAACCCAAGATATTTGCCACTGGTGTTCTTTCATCTACCTCCATTATGGTAGTGAACTGGAGAGAAATGGACCCTTCTGGTGTCTTCTTTATTTCTCTTAGTTATCAAATCATTTTCTGTATTTGAACACATGCCTATTTAAGTATTTTAAATACATTTTACCAGATAGTGGAGAGGAACCCATTTAGTGATCCATTGTCCGTTTTCTTTTCCTAATTTGACATAGGCATAAGAATGAGTCTATCATATCAAAAAAAATTATTTTAGTTTAAATGCATCTGTTCAATTGCCAATATGTAAAGTTTCATTTCTAAATTTTAATGCTTTATTTCTTGCACAGAAATTTACTTTATTGTGAAGTAGAAAATAAAAGAAATTACCATGGTGCCTGAAGTCTCTATACCATTGTAAACATAAAAATTTAACTATTCCTGCCAGATGAAATTCCCCCTTTTATGTTTCCCCTTTTATATTACTATTTATTTTCTGTTTCTCCTCATCTATTTTTTTCTCCTTTATTTTTCCAATTTCTATCACCCACTTGCCAATACTTACTGATTACCTGTTATATCTCTCAGGATTAAATAGAGGAAACTGAAAAAGATTCAGGTTATAAGAGACAACTAACTATTCATATTGCAAAAGAAAATACAAAAGAACCTGTGCTCTGAACAGTCTTGTTTCTATTCATGGAAGTATTTTTGAGCTAAAATCCTAGTAGAAGTTCTATTTAGGACACTCCTCACAATTATGAGGGTAACTTGGTAAATAGTTCTTCTATTAATACAGACAGTGATAAGAACTAAGTAATTGGCTAATAAATTAAAGAGGAATATTTAGTAATGGCAATGTTTCATTCCATTATTTTTAGGTATTCTTATCTATGAGTTTCTTGGCTGAGAATTAAAATATTATGGAATTATGCCAAAATTAGAAATAATTATAGATTGCTATTGTTAAGTAACATTAAGTTAAATACAGACAAAAATTGTCAATAAGCCAAATTGTTTTAGAGAATTGGCATCATAATTTGTCTTGGCTCTTACAAAAGTGATTAAGATTGTTGTTTTTCAAAGCATACTCCATTTTTGTTCCTTAAATAGGTAGATTATTTTCTTAGCTTGACATGTTAGAATTGTAGTTTGGAATTTTCATAGGTTATGACTGAGATTTCTTCTTTTTAAAGATGGAATTTGCACCTACAAGACTGAAACATTTTTAATAAGTACATTAAAACGGAAGAATTGGCCTCAAGAATTTCCAGCAAATTACAAAATGTAATGGTTGTTTTTTGGCAAAGTTAGAACTTAGATATTAAAAAGAATAGACAAAATGTTGCTCTAAGTGTTCAAAATCTGAATATAGATTGAAAACATACATTCATTGAATAATATTCATAACATGAATTATGGTGGTTTGGGCACATTTGCTTGAATAAAAATGGAATTTATTTGTGTATTTTTACTTTATTTATTTATTTATTTATTTATTTATTTATTTATGTTTTGGTTTTTTGAGACAGGGCTTCTCTGTGTAGCTCTGGCTGTCCTGGAACTCACTCTGTAGACCAGGCTGGCCTCGAACTCAGAAATCTGCTTGCCTCTGCCACCCAAGGGCTGGGATTAAAGGTGTATGCCACCACTGCCCAGCTATTTGTGTGTTTTTAAAAAGCATGTATAGGATTCCCCTTTAAGCAATACTTGAAGAAAACAGTATGGATTAGGACAGAAGACTGCAGCTACTAAAGTCAAAATTTTAGATTTTTAGTTGAATTTTCAGTTTAATAGTTACTAATCCAAAGCACTAAATTTAGAAGAAAAATTGTTTGTTTGATTATTTGTTGCGGTGCCTTGAAAGACCATCTTCAAAATGAGTACTCTCCTGCTTCCAATTCTGTCACTGTTACTGTTTTCCTAATTTTTGTTTAGCATTCTGGCCACAGCCCTTTAACACACCATTATTATAAAAGCGGATACAACTTAAAAACGGATAGCAATCAAGAAGGGAGATTTTATTTTATATAAAACAATTTGCATATGTTTCATCATAATAATATGATAATTGTTCCAATTAGATGCAATAACAATTTAGGGAAATTTAATCTTCTTTGTTCAGTAAATATTATTTCTGTTTTAAATATAAGGACATTGGGGCACAGAGAACTTGAACCATCAGTGTGTCTCAATGAGAGTGAGCAGCTTATTTTAAAGCATGACTTTATTCTGATGTTGAGCTGTGAAGACTTTCTGAATGTTTGGGAGAAGTCAGGCAGTTATATGAAGCTGTGAGTGATTCTTTTTTGGAAGTGCTCTGCTTCAGGGGACACGATGATGTCTGTACTTGTAATTACAGACTTTATAGATCCCACCAGGAGGCCACCCTGTTCCTTGCTGCAGAGGTAGCTATGCATTGTTTGAAAAACAGCTCTGGAAAATTATAAGAGTGCATTACCGAGTTTAGATGGGAGGCATGCAGGCATCTGCTCTATAGTCCTCATTAGAAGTGCAAGTATAAGAAAAGTAAAGAAAAGTAATTATTGATCATAACCCAAATTATCCAGCCCACTCTGTTTCTGAAAGGGAAACTGGACTCATAAGCACAATTTCTTTGAGGCCAACAAGATAATGATTAGATTAAATAAGTGACAACTCAGCTCTGGTTCACCACCTGCTCTACAGTCACTACTTGATTTTCATTTCATTCCTTTAATAGAGAGAAGGTAAACAGTACTATATATGTTGGACACAACAGTAGCTCATCTTTGTTGGTATCTTATCTCAAGAGTCAGGGATTGTAGTTTTTTCAAGTAAACAAGATTCTCACAACTACAAGAAGCCCACAATTTCTTACCTGAAATAACACAATTCCGTTTGTTTCTCTACCTACTTTAATGGGGCATGGCTTGTCTAGTTTAATAATGTGTGTTTGCCCGAGGAATTGTTAATCTAATGATGGAGTATGTCCCCAGAGGTTACAGGTGCCATTTCTTGCCTCCAGGCTGAATTATGAAACGATTGGTATTGTAATTGCTTTTCGTTCCTCACTGTAGTGTTTGGAACTTTTCTAGCTAAGTGTGCCTGAGCCTGTGAAGACACACGTCAGTATTTCTCACTAACATGGAGTTTTTTGCTGAAGAAAGAAGCCAGGAAAATAAAAATGTCAGCAACTTATGCATTTGGATTTCACTTCCAGCTGAATTTCAATGTAAATACATTAAAATGCATTATGTAAATATATTTAAATACGCACCACATATTTACATTTAAATGCAAATTGAAATCATTTACATGTTAGAATTTTGAATGTCAGTCATTATAATACTGTGATTTCCTGACCCAAAGCTACCAATCAGAATGATATATGCATATGCTTCTTAATTAACACCAAAGGTTAAAATACTGACCCAGGTGTGCATAATAATTTAGAGAGTGAGCTTCTCCTTCAAGATAGTGGTGGGTGGAGTTCTTGAAGCAAGGAAAAATATAAGTGAATTCAGAACTAAAATAAGAGTTGAAAAACAAAGGCCCAGAAGAAGAATCTAAATATGCACCAAACGTGATAATCACCCTTAGATGTCCCCAAAAATATATAGTTCCGTGCCATGATGCCTTTCAGCATCTAGTCTTTAGAGGTATGGTTAAGTGGTGACTTCACATAGGTAACAAGGGAATTGGAGTGTAGACATGTGTCTGACCTGTCTGTTAACCTGTATTCTATGAGTTTATCCTGTGAGAGTCATGGTCAGTCCACTCTCTGCTCAGACTTCCCATGAATACCTTGCCTGTTACCAACACCTCCTTTTCCCTTTCTCTGTCCTCAGTGTGAAGTTGTGGTCCAGCTTTGTAAGATCTGAGTAAACAGGAATTTCCTTAATAAGATAAGCTCAGGAACTTTGGGAAGATAGTGGAACTCTCTGGAAGGGAAAGGCTAATTAACATTCCTCAGATCACAGGGTGAGAACCAACCTGCAGTGAGGACACATTCCGCAGGGTGGGCTTTTGCCCACCTTTGGACAAGGGAAGTCCTTGCCACTTCATTCCCTGAAGACCAATCAGTTTAAAAAGTCACACTGTTCTACCAATCACATTGTGTCTAATGGCTGCTGCCCTGAAAATTGTATAAAAACTCACTGAACAAGTGTCATCTCCTTTCCTTAGGGTCTGGGATGACCCCAGTAAACGGGAATAAATATCCTCCTGTTTTTGGAACAATCAGGCTCCATATGGTTCACTCAGGGAGTCTCCGGTAAGCTCAAGCTCAACAGGGTCTTACAACTTCATGCCATAGTAGTTTCTCCTAACACCTGAGTTCACTGTGTTGGTAATCATTTACCTATTGGCATCTCTGCCCTTGTTTACATCTCACAAGGTAACTTTCTTTTCCTCTCCACCTTGAGACTTTCAGTCCCATCTCTAGTCTTGTTCCAAGCATCCCTTCATGAAGGCATATCTTACCAAGAATGCCTGATTTACATCTTGATAGGGAGGGAGCTTTGTTTTGTTTTGGCTTGTTTTTTGTTCTTGTTTTAAATAGGATGTTAGATTCCGGAGAATGAGGCTGGTTCAAATCAACTTTTCTGCTCTCCAATTTAATTACATCTTACAGACATCTATTTCTTTATGGTTTCTGTCCACCAACACCATGATGCACACAGCTCCATCAGAACTGCCCAAAATTGGTCAAGTGAGAAGGCAGAATTTTTGGAGGCATTGTATTACCCTCCTGGAAAAGTCATAAATATTCCATGCACCTATTTATATATCTAACTTTTCTATCATAGGGAAACATATAACTTCATTTTTTTTCACTAGTTTGTGTTCAACAATTTGTTTAAAACACTCACAGAATTCTGGAGAAAAATATACTCACTATCATTGGTTTGTGGTAAAGAATACATTCCAGGAAGAGCTAGGTGGAAGAAATCTATACTACAAAGATATAAGGGGAGGAACACATGCAGTCTTCAGCCTTCATTGGCAATAATGTTAGAATGTGTCTATAAGCACCAAGTTCAACTCTGTCATTTAGGCTTTATACAGTAGTTCCACAAAAATAAACATGACTAATTTAATAATTGACCATTGACCATTTGTGCTCGACTCAACCTCCAACCATTCTCCCTTTCTCAGGGGCTGTAAGTGGGGCTACAAATTCCAACCCTATAGCTGTGCCTACTTCTCTCTGGTGGCCAGTTCCATTTTGAAACTCTATGAGACTTCCTAGTCCCCAGAGATGTCACCACCCATGAATGACAATTTTTACTTTGGGAATTTCAAACATCATAAAAATTAGTGACTAATTTTTTGCCAAGTGTTACAAGGCAAAAAAAGACATTTCTATCAGCATGTCACTCAAAAATTGTGAGAACCTAGGTGCTTTGTGCCCAGTATCAGAGAGAGAGAGAGATAGACATGTATCTTCCTTTATGACATCTTGTTCCTCTACTCAACTGAGATCATATTTGGCTATACTGTTCTTCCATTCCATCCTTAACTTTGAGATGACTACGCTCCAAGTACAGAGCATTCTGGATACTCTTTTAACATAATATAAGAGAAAGATTGGCAGTCAAAATGACACACCTTGTAATCCATACATAACATTCTGGTCATCTTACTTGACTGCAACCTCTCATTGGAGTATGACCATGTTGGTAGGTCTACATTCTTCTTTTCTCAAATGGAACACTCTCTTAGTTCTTTTCCTATAAGGGAGAACAAATTCATTTCTCTTCAAAATTTCCTTTAACTTGCCTGATACACTTTCTTTTGAAATTCTTCCTGTCCAAGGTAGATAGGTCCAGGCAGAGCAATTTTATGCTTAAGTATCTTATTCTGCTTCTCCTCACTTGGACTTCTTCATCCAATTCCACTGGTAAGAAGCTGTATGCCGAATTTTCACTTCCTCAATTGTCCCTTCATGCTGTAGAGGAGAAAGCTTTATGATTTGCTTACCAGTTTCTATGGGGAGTCACCTTCTAGAAGAGCAATTCTATGAATCACTGAGCTTTGGTGTAATAAATTAAGTGGGATCTAAATGAACGTATACAACCTCATTCCTTTGTAATCATAATAGTTTTGAAAACCATTTTGTGTTAAATTATTCAGTTTTTTCTGTACTTCCATTATCCCCAAATATAATAGGTACCTTTCTTCTTTTATTACTGATAAAGTATTTTATCCAAATTACTAACAGTGTCCTCTAAGTATATACAAACTTCATGTTGAGTGAACGAAAATAATGTCCATGTAAATACAGAGAGACAAGTACATTTCTTGAACACAACTGAGTTATGCCCAATATGTTTTTATGTTGCAAACCTAGTTTTATAATGCCACATAACTTTGTCTTTAGAAGAAAGCAGAGAGAAATAATGTATATGTAAATTGAATTTTCTTATCGCATCATAGTCTCCTTTAGGTAATAAAAGGAACATCTCTTAGATGTGATCTTTGTGAATATTAACTGCTGAGCACCACTGTGCAAAGGTTATTATTGCTTAGTCATGTATTCTATTTAAATTCCACTATTCCCGTAGTTGGAGTACCAATATTAGCATACCTGTTTACAGAATCCCATGCTTCACTGCCAGAGCCAGCTAGGCATTCATATTCCAATTCAGAAGAATCCAGGTGCTTGGGGGTGGGAATCAGCCAATGGAAATGGAGAACATGTAGAATACGTATTAAGTTTTGACTTTTACTGTGTAGATCGGAACTTAACTTTTGCCATTAATCTTAACTTCGAAACTGCATACACAGGCAATTAACCCATCAGGTGCTTTATTGCAAGGCTCTTTTATTCTTTGCATCTTATTTTGAGGGCAACAGTTGCTAATTATCAAGTTGCAAAAGAAATTAAATATGATGCTCCTTTCCCTGCCAGATGAATCATGATTGAAAGGAGAGGCTAAACTAGGTCAAGCTAAAGAGTAGTGTTAGATAAATACCATGATTGCATTTAAATTACATAGAGCAGTTTCATTTTAGATCTTGTGGCAATTTGAATGGGAGAGGGGGATAACATTGCAGGTGAGGTTTTTCTGGTTTCTTGTTTTTCAGTTATAAATTAGTCACATTGGGAGACTCATTCTCCTTAGAGCTTCCCAAAATATGTTCCAGAAAACAATGGTTTTGAAATCCATTAGTTGACACATTATATAAACATATTTCCAAGGACCAAAAATTTCGAGAATTCTTCAGTAAACATAACATTTACATTTTAATATTTTAATAGTTCTTATGTGACTTGTCTCCTAAAATTTGAGGAAGGACAACTTACTCAGAACATGTTAGAAATGGGTGGAATAGAGCCTCTGGGTTCAGTTGAATTTAAGAACATTTTCATGATTCCATATTCGTGAAGTTCATTGACATACTCAGCAGATGGTAGAGCACAGGTCATTAAATAGCATAGAAAAAGAGATACTGTGGAATGTGGGCATGCCAAATTCTGTTTCAAATGTTATTGTTTTAAACAATTAATTTTCTGTTTTTTTAAAATAAAAATATGTGTGTAATACATTTTGATCATACTTTTCCCTCCCTAACTTCCGCCAGCTCTTCCCCACTGGGGAGGCTAGGCTGAGTCCACGGCAGACTTCCGATTGTCAGTTAAGGAGACTAGGCCTAAGAACTGGGCAAGTCCAGCCAAGCCCAGGCAGGTCGATTACTAATAGAAAAAGCCCAGGCTCCAGTCTTCATTCCCAGGTAATGGAATGTCCCAGCCCCTTGGCCTGAAGCAAGGTCCATGGGTCAGCAGCAGTTTCCAGACTTCCTCAGCTACTTCCTCAGTAACAGTTCCCAGACCTTCCCAGCAAGTTTCCAGCCCCCACACCCTGGTAACGGAATGTTTATAGAGATGGACCCAACAGAGTAACATAGAGGTCACCCTGCTAGTTCACCTAGGTGTCTCTCTCTACCTTGGTAATGGGAGACTCAGCATGGTGGACTTCTGCAGAATAAAATACTCTTTGCATTTACATACTATTTGAGTCTAGGGTATCTTTCTTTGGTGAATCATAAATCCTTACACCCACCTTCAGCCCATCCAACTTCAGTTTTTTCCCTCTCTTTCAGAAATTAAAAAAAGAAAAAAAAATCAAGACAAACAAGACCCGCAATAAAACAACGCCAGCCCCTCCCAACCCCCACCTCCTATTCCCCTAGCTCATCTCCCTGCACCTCAAAGAAATCCTACAGAGTTCATTTTGTGTTGAAAAACTACTCCTACACATGTGGCCCGTCCTGGAATGTGGTCAATATTTTTGTGATCATAAAAAGAGAAAGAGGTATAAGAATATGTTCGGGCGTGGTGTAGGGGAAGGGGGTGCCTCAGTAGACCCATACTAAGTCATCCCTTCCCCCTGAGAGACCAGCCACACAACAGTATGGTATAGAATAAAGTTTATTTAGGGTATGGAGAGGTGAGTTAAGAGGGTAGCAGAGGCAGAGAAAGGCAGAGTGAAGGAGTAGAGAAGTACAGGCCAGCCATGGCCGTGTGGAGAGAGGAGGGAAGGGAATGGGAAGAGAGGGGGAACAAGGGGCTAAGAGACAAGAGAGAGAGAGATATGCAAGAGAGAGAGGAGGGGCCAAGCAGCCCCTTTTGTAGTGAGCCAGGCCAACTGGCTGTTGCCAGGTAACTGTGGGGAGGAGCATACCTGGCTGCTGCCAGGTAACTGTGGAGGTGGAATCCAGACAGAATACCAACAAATATACCCAGTGACAGTTCATTGTAGAAAACTGATTTTCTTTCTGCCAACCAGTATCAATTGTAAATAGCTTCCTGGTTATGCATGAGACTCTGTATCCAGTCCCTCTTCTCAGGGCTGGGATTCTCTAACTTGAATCTGTGCAAGTCTTGCATGTGCTGACACAGTCTCTGAGCTCATATGCAATCAGCCCTAGTGTATCTGGAAAACACTATTTCTTTGGGGTGTCACCTCTAACATTTACAAATTTCCCACCTCTTTTTTCTCCATAGATTCTTGAGATTGAGTGGGGGAGTTTACGAGGACATTACATTTAGGACTGAGTGCTCTTAAGTCTCTCACTCTGCACATTGTCCAGTTGTGGCTCATCTACTACAAGAAGAACCTTCTCAGATGAGAGTTAAATGAGGCATAAATCTATGAGTATAGCGAAATGTCATTAGGAGTCATTTTGTTGCTATGTTCCTTTAGCGGAACAATAGTAGTAGATCTCTCCTCGGTCTCACATAGCCTATATTGTGTGTTTTCTCCTTTATGTGGATGTTAGCTTCTAAGCTTTCCATATGTGTGCTACAATTTGAATATCAACCTAGGTTAGGTACCTAATATAGGACAAGCAAAGAAGATGGAATCTCCTAAAGTGGGGGAAACAAAAGAAAGTGTTACAAAAACAAAAATGGGAGCTTAGAATGGTAGGATTTACTGGGAAAAGATTGGAGATCATAAAAAAGGAGGAATTATGGGGAAAGTCAACTAACACTAAAGACAATTTGAAAAATTATACGCAATTATACTCCTGTAAACCTTTCTAAAATATATACATACATGAAAGGAATTTAGATGCAATTATAATGCAATTCTAACCATATAATGGGGAATTTGGCGCCCCATTGTAACTGGACATTTTACATGACCAAGTAAAATCTTCAATGTCAAAAGTGGATTCCATTTTGTTGAATCATTAGCCAAAACTGTCCCATAGACCCTATTCCTAAACATCACAGGATATTGTCAAGGTCGATTGCTCTCCACAACCTGATGACAAGACCCTATTGTTGAGAGCAACACTTAATATGTCATTGAACATGGAGAAGTCAAACTTAATTTTCTTAAAGACTGAATAAGTGGTTTCAAATTACTTAAAATTAGTATAGTCCATAAAGTGGACATGCTAGTGTAATTGAATTGTTTTTTCTTTTTTTTTTTGAGACAGGGTTTCTCTGTATAGCCCTGGCTATCCTGGAACTCACTCTATAGACCTGACTGGCTTCGAACTTAGAAATCGCCTGCCTCTGCCTCCCAAGTGCTGGGATTAAAGGTGTGTGCCACCACTGCCTGGCTAATTGAATTGCTTACACACATTTTAGATAAAAATCTGATAATCTTTGGAAACATGTTCCTGTGCCCATGCTTGTCATGTCACATTCTAAGGTACAAGAACATTAGGATGTCACTGTATGAATACAGAACAAACACAATACAACCCACTCTCATCAGTCTGCAACCTGTGTTCTAGTGACCTATCCATTAAACAGTGGTGCTCACACTGAATTACCTGGTTTGTAACCAGAATATCCTGATTTAGTAGGAGTGGAGTTGGTCTAGAAATCAGCTTTAAAAACTCAGCAGATTTATTTGTTTATCTAGTTATTTGTTTGATTCTCTGTGACTTTGGAGATCAAACTTAAGATTTTACTCATACTATGCAAAGCCTCTGTTTTGAGAAACATGCTCCCTCACTTTTCATGATTATCTCGTACATGTTCCATGCTACCAGAGAAGAACTAGGAAGGCAAGCTTAGTGGATTTTTATTTTCTATTTGTTTTTACTTCTTGCCATTGTATTCAGATTAAAATGTGAAAGTAACAAAAATTAAAATCAATTAAATGTGTAAGATAATTTTTTTAATTTCAGTAATACATTTCAGAATGATAAATGCAACATCTTAAAAATAAAATAAAATGAAATGAAATGAAAACTATTTAAAATTAACCAAAAGTTAAAAAGTAACATAAAAAGTTGAATTATAAAGTTGAGAAACTCAGGGCTGGAGAAGTGGCTCAACAGTTAAGAGCCCTAGCTCTTAACTATTAACAGCTCTTAAGAGGTAGGTATTCAAGAAGACCTGGGTTCGATTCCCAGCACCTACATAGTAGCTCATGACTGTCTGTAACTTCAGTTTTAGGGGATCTGATAACATAACACAGACACACGTGCAGGCAAAACAGCATTGTACATAAAATAAAAATAAAATACAGAAATCACATCTGCAGGCTTAGACTGTGTGCCTCTATGTGTGTGTGTGTGTGTGTGTGTGTGTGTGTGTGTGTGTGTGCGTGTGTGTACTATTTTCTTTTTTGTCATAAAAGTGGAGGCTTTAGAGGACCATGGTTCTAAACATTTTACTCCGCTTTTGAGATGCATAGAGCTGTTAAGAATTGGGGAGCAATATTAGTAAGCTGTGAGACAACTGTCTCAGCCCCTGGGCGTTTACAGATATACCTAGTTTCCCTTAAGTAAGTCCATTTTAAATTTTGTTCTGCTGAAATCATTTCCTTTTCCCTATACTTCCCTATGTCGTAATTACTCCCAGGTCATAATACTGATATTATTGATTTCTAGGTTGTAAGATTGGGTGGGTAAATGATATCAGTGAATGGTCCTGACTCCAAATGGTATCCCTGGGCAATAATGACCTCCAGGTAATATCTTTAGATTTATTCACTGGATGTTATTTATTTCCATGTGATGTCATTGTATTGTACAGATTTCCAAGGATTACTTCTCCATTCTATTGTCATCTCTTTCTGCATCTTTAACTCAATTGATCAATAGTATAAGATTACTTCTGAGAGAACCTGAACTCTATATTCTACTAGGTTTCTGAATGAATAAAAAGAATCTAAAAATGGTTGAAGAGACGACTAAGCAGTTAAGAGTACTGGAAGCTTTTCTAGATGACCTGGCTTCAGTTTCCAGCGTCCACATGGTGTCTCACTGGCATCCTTAACTCCAGTTCCAAGGGATCTTTTGGCCTCTTTGTGTACTTCATGCATGTATCACACAGGCATATGCAGACTAAACACCCATAAACATAAATTAATAAAATAAAACTTTAAAAAATTACATAAAGGATTTAATATAAGGAAAGATAAAGTAAAAAGGAAGAAACTTTTGGAACAAAAGTAATCCAAACATAGGAATAAAAAAAGAATTGTCCTTCCTGTATTCCAAACTTCTGGGCTAATAACCACTTATCAGAGAATGCATACCATGTGTGATCTTTTGTGATTGGGTTACCTCACTCAGGATGATACTCTCCAGATCCATCCATTTCCCTAAGAATTT
>JADRCD010220872.1:0-12885 GCA_019843815.1 Montemys delectorum | reverse complement strand
AGGACCACGTAAGCAAAACTAAATGAGCTTCAAGATGGCAAAGCAACCCATGTCCAAGTGCACAACAGCACGGTCCTCAGAATAAAGGAAGCAAAGAGCCTCTACCTCAAGATATGTAGGATGTACTGGCAAGTCTGTCCCCATAGACAAACGCTGTTCATGTCCACTAAAGAGAGTGACTGCAATCCCCTAACAGCTACTTAGATACCTGCTCAGGAGGGGAGAGGCCAGTTGAGCTTTGAAACCTATTTCTTTTAACATGGAAAGAGAGGAGAGACAGAGGAAGTGGGGGAGGAAGGGAGGGAAAAGAAGGAGGAAGAGAGAGGAGGGAGAGAGAAGAAAAATCAATCAGCCAATGCCTCAGAGTCTTTATAAAAATTTTACATTTATAAGATAGTTTGGGGATTTCTCAAGCTGACAGTGCCACCTAGTGACTTTCCAACTTCAATTCATGGTTAACTGATGGAGACACCCAATGTTCATCCACAAATACGTTTCTTTAACCACATTTTGCTGAAATAGACAAAAATCTTCAGTGCCTCTTAGCAAAAGCAAAATCACACGGAAAACTTTATACAATTTAGGAATGCATGCAACTCTGGAACCTTAAGAAGAAAATCTTTTGCTCAGTACTAGTGATATAACCACTTAATCTATTGAACAGCTCTAGTTCCCTAGGGAGGAAGCAATCCACGTGACACACATTGGCCAGTAAAGAATTCAAGGCAGTGAAAATATTGAAACCACAAGAGTTCCGGAGAAAGCTGAGGACACAGGGAATCCCTAGCGCCAGTTACAAAGCAAAGCAAATAAAAGGTATCTCTGATATGAGAGCTATTTTGAGCTAGTGATGCCCACAACATTAATCTAAGAACTTATAATGAAGCTACTGGGCTAATTTACTGTGAAAAATACACACACACACACACACACACACACACACACACACACACGCACGCACTCGAGCTACAGCATCTCCAATTGCTCAGATCCTGGTCTCATCACTGGTCTGGCAATGTCCACTCTGCATATCAACATGCTGAGAATGACTCACCTTGGCAACAAACTGCTTGTCCTTTTGGTCCAAATTAGCAGTGGGAGGCACATAGTCTCTCCATATTCTCAGCCTGCGCTCCTTGGCAAACCTGGCAACAAAACAAGGATGCAAGATCATTCATGGACCAGGCCATTGTGCTTGAATCCAGCACCAGCGTGGAATCAGGTTAAGCAGGAAATCTTACTACCCTACCCTGTGGAAAGATCCAGAGAAGAAAGACCACAGTCAACACAGAACAAAGCCTGACTACAAATGTAAAGAATACAGAAAACAGAAATAAAGAAGCACAGTTAGTGGTACATTCCTTTAATCCAAGAACTTGGGAGGCAGAGGCAGGTGGATCTCGGTGAGCTCAAGGCCAGCCTAGCCTACAGACTGAGTTCCAGGTTAGCCTAGGCTACACAGAAAAATCCCTTCTCAAAAAGCAAAACAAAATAAAGAAAAAAAACACACAAAAAAAAAAAACACAAGATGCATGTACATAGTAAACTTATGAATGGCCAACTGAGATCCTGGTATGGAATTGTCAGAGCTTAGAAAGCACGAAGCTACCTGAGTGATTCACTCTGGCTTATCTAGTATCTTCTGAGTGAGTACTATAACACAGATACAAATGAAGACATTCTCTAAGAATCATAGGCTGCCTGACTGCCATTTAAATTGTAAAAGGGTTATCAGCTATCAGATTCAATTCAGAAAATATCAACATAGGGTGGCTAAAGTGTACTTGAAAAAAAAAAACAGACAAAATCTGTAGACTTTGATTAATAAAAGTTCAAAAACCATGTTGTCAGGAATTCATTTCAAAATTCTAAGCAAAGTAGATTATTTTCTCAGTCAGACCAAGGAGATTGAATATGTGTAACAATTAAAAAAAAAGAAAAAGAAAAAAGAAAAAAAAATCAACGAACAGCTGTCTTAAACTGTTCACAACTAAGTGGATGCATGTGCAGAGGGAGAGAAAACGATGCTTTCCGAGAGCAGTACTGCGACCAGCCTTCTAGGCAGCACTGAAACAGAAAAGACAAAGAAGGATGCAGGAGCTGGAAAATACAGAAAGCAGTTCCACAGAAAGCACGTAACATTACCCACCATGCAAGCAGCTCAGAGAAGCAGCAAAACAGCAAACTCGCGGTCATACAGTGACATAGGATTTGCATTCTCTGGTCGAAGCCTGTTTTACAGTGACTTTCTTTTAAAAAACATCTATATTCTCTTACAACTGTTAGAAACCATAGATTTTATATTCTAATTGTACTCACTTTCTTCAAAGATGGGTTGGAACTTAAAAAATGTTAAGAAAACTTATCAACCAAAATAATAACTTGAAACAGTAATGAGTAGAAAATAGAAGTTTCTGAACCAAAGCAAGTAAGAAAGAAATCGAGCATCACAGAATAGTGACTATTTGAAGTGCTTCATCTACAAGACAATTATCTTTCCAATTAAATTATGGCACAATATACAATTTTGAAAAATTAAGCAATCCCTCTGGCTTTTCATCAAGTAATATACACTTGTCAGATATATCCTATCCAGTATCCCAGACTAAAATATGTTTCCAGAAAAATTTACAAATGTCTGCTTATAGGTACATAAGGATGTAAATAAAAGTCCTCAGAAAACACCTTAAAAGTACGAGAATCATTCTTTTTTTTTCCCTCACCTGTGCACATGAATGGCAAAAAACCACATTAACAAAAGCGCTGAATTTTAAGATTCTGAGCTAAGGTTCCATGCCAGGAAGCTAAAGGATGGTCTATGTCAGAACTAATTTCCTCTTCTGCTCACCACTGCCCTGGAGTTGGAGATCCAGCCTTGCATGGCATTATTCCCCCTCAATTACGCTTGGTACCTGCTTTATTTTCTTCCAGCCACCCCATCAAATGTAAGCTCAAAATATCTAGCTGTACTTGCCCTTGATACCTGAACAAGCTACCAATCTTTAAAATGTCCGTTCCTGTCTTCTGGGAGGTTGCCATCACCTCAGAAGTATATTAGCACTTACAATTAAAACACACTTCCAAGCACATTAGTGCCATCAGTCTATAGACGGCCTGGTCCTAGTATAGACCCCACAGGCTCTACTTCTCCATCACAGTTCTAAGTTTGCCTGTGGGGAGCAGCTGATAAGCAATCGGTTCCATCATTCACCTAGAGCTAGAATACTTGAGAGGGACACTTGGAGAAAAGTGACTAAGAAACATTTAAAAAGTAAATCAAGTAAGGAAAAATGTCAGATGGGCTGGCAAGAAAGCTCAGCAGGTAAGAGTGCTTGCCACCAAGCCTGAGGACCTGAGCTCAATCCCCAGTACCCAACCCATGCGGTGGAAGGAAAGAACCAACTCAACACACATTGTTCTTTGCCTTGAAGACATCATGGCCTGGGCACACTCACACACATACTAAGTCCTGACTCTCAGGCATTAAACTAATGTGGACCTAAATGTTAATATGTGAATCGCTCCACAGGACAGCCCGTGCTATCCCTTCCCGATCCCCTTACTAAAATAAAACAGGCAATACCACAGACGGGTGAGAGAGGATGGCCAGGTTCTCTCCCTGAAACGCTTAGCAGAGTGCCCTGCAGGCCTTACCTCTCAGCTGCCCTCAGCTTCTCTGCACCCCGGGTGTAAACTGCAATTGACCAGTCCACACAGCGGGCAAAACCTTCCTTCAGGAGGAGTTCAGTGATGTTACCATTCTAAGAGACGAGGCACAAGAGAAGACAGACACAAATCACACACTGTTGTACCAAGAAGTCAGTTTTCTGTTTCTGACATTGCAAATGCAGCCACGGTCTAGCTGGTACTTCAATTTTTCTAAAATAGGAAAAAGTAGTTTCTCTAAGAAATCACACCTAAGACTCAGGACGCCACTCCTCTCCGCAGCCGTGCCCTCATATCCCAACAACACCCAGCAGGGCAACTCTACTTAACAGGAGCAGAATAAATGTTAGAGGCGCTGAATGGAATTGACATTTCAATAGTTCTTTGGGGGGAAGAGGAGATGTTAATCTTTAGAAGAGATTACACCTTACTCTTCTCTCCCTCTAAGAACCAGTCCTTTTTCCATCAGCAGAAAGCTCAAGAGCAGACTGCACAAGCCACATCTCGCCTGGTGAATAACAATTCATATTCTTCTTTGACACAGAACCATCTGGCAGGCATGGCCAGAGAGTCAGCACTGCAGAAGAAACAGACGTGACCTTGGCACCCTGCAAACGAAGCCTCCCCGCCTTCTGCAGCAGCCACAGTGGGAGTCATCTAGCTGGAAAAGTAACAGTGGATTAACCGCGTATTACATCTCCATTACAATGGTGAAAATCCACTTAGTTCTCACAAAGCAAGGTCATTACTTGTGCAAGAATATCACATCTATCAAGGAACACAACAGGGTCAAATTCCCAACAGTCACAACTTTAACAACTCAAAAAAAAATAAAAAATAAAAACCCTAAACCCAAGTTCCAGAGTTAGGAGGGAACTGTTAAAGATCAGAATATGGGAAGTAATTTTTCCATGTCAGTCTCCTTCTGATTGGTGTGTCAATACTCCAGGAAAGCTAAATTCTAGACCTACATACAAAACTGCCCAGCCTTCAACTGGCAATGGCAACTTCCAGATTCAAAGACTTCCCTTTATGAAGCCAGAAACACTTAAGATGAACTTCCTAAAAACGTAATGCACTGATTTGTGCATAACTCCATGACTAATGGTATCTGCACAGAAAAGACTCAAGTCAATGGATAATATAAAAATTAAAAAAAAAAACACCACAAATAACAACAACAAAAACCTGCCAAGATTTGAAACAATGCTGAACAGAGAGAAACAGTAGCAAACTGAATACATGGCTGACCCATCAACCCAGGTATCCGGCACACTCACTGGATGAAGGATGGTACCCAGAATGTTCTGATTATGGCAGCTCTCCAGAATGATCTGAACATCTCTCTGAAGTAGTCGAGACTCCGTGAAGAACTTGGCTTCTGCAGCAAAGGGCTCTGGTGTCTCACTACCATCTGTTTCTCGACGAAAGGTTGGGCACTAAAGGAAAGTTAAGGACAGTGAGGAATAACGGGAGAGCCAGTGACCCTTCCCACATCAGGTTCCAGGGGCATGAGGACCACAGCTTAAGCTCAGAGTTCAAAAAACTGCTCTTCTGACCATCTTTAAAATACCAGACCAATCAAGCTTTTTGTTAAAGACAAAGGAAACATACCACGCTGAGCATTTCAATTTCCTTTAAAACTGTCCCTCTGCCAAGAGACAGTCTGGCAGTACCTTAGTTTTTTAAACACACATGGATAGGTGTACATGAATTCAATTCCTATCTACGAAGCTTCAGAGCCAATCACGCCTCCTTCTCTTCATTCCTAGCTTCATATCTCTAACAGTGCCCCACACCAAACAGGCCTTGATCACTTTAAGTCCAATAGAACTGTCTCACTATGAAGCTTACACCAAAGTAAGTACAAAATAGTCTGGCCAATGGCTCCTAGAAAGAAGAAAAATATATCCAAATTCCCCAGGTAAAGAAAACTACCCATCAACAAACACTCCCACAAACCCCCAAACCCACTGTGCAGCTGAGTGTCTAACCTTAATCCCTGACAGCATGACGGTAACAAGGTAGTGATCTGGAAGGAGCAGGGCCCGGACCACACTGCCGTCTCGAACATGCTCAATGATAGCTGAATGATAGAACAAACATTTTTTGATCATTAGAGAAAGTTGGTCCAGGATTATACAATACCCAACCTACTTGCATCTAACCCATCTCCTTCCCAAAAATCTGAGAAGCCTCCCTCACAAAAACAGAAAAACCCTGACGAGCAAAGCTCACATGAGTGAGTCCAGGAGAACACAGATCAAACCTGCTTCTGTCCTTTGAACCTCCTGAGACCTCCTGCACCTCTACTCTCCAAAATCTAAAGTGCTCACAAAACAATTAATAATCCTCATTGGTCTTGCATAGATTGTTCTAAATCTGTAGTCAGTTCTAAATCAGAGCCCGAAGGAGCAAAAACTACATAGCACATAAATATGTCATATGTTTATATGTGTGTGAAATATGTTTCTCCCTCCAATTTTCAGCATTAGTCTAAGTAGCCTTGAGAGAACAAAAACTACACAATGAGCAAAATACTAACAATTTATGATCAACAATAGAGTACAAGGCTAGCCTCAACAATACATAGCTTTAGTAAGCTTTGTGAACCAATTCAAAGCCCCTACTAAAATGTCACAGTGTTCTTTAACCCTTAAGGATTCCCTCTGGATACTAAATAAGCAAAAGAAAAGCTCACTGAATCTTATAAACCCCAAGAATCAAAGAGAACAAACAGAAAGAAATCACCCTGAGTCTGTCTGCCTTTTCCTGCCATTCTCACCATTGACAGGCTTCTGGTGGTGTGAGTCCACAAAGTGCCTTGGGTTCTCAATGGTGTACTTGAGGTCCCGGATGGTGTGTGAACCGTTCCCCTCACTCCACATCCCTTTCTTCGAAGCCTTTGCTTGTTCCTCGCATTCAGAAAGTCGGTTCTGCTCTGGGCTAGGAGGTGAAAGGCAAACAAACTGTGGTTAGTGTTTCACAAACAGAGCTCTGTAGCTCTTTGCCAGTTAGTTTCTTCAGTATCTTCTCCCCTAAAAGAGACCAAGGCATTTATTTAACCAGAAAAATCACCAGAAGTACAACTTAAAAATTCCAAATTTGTTCCTTCAAAGGACAGATGAGATTCTAAGAGCATTTAATGAGAGGCTCTACTTCTGCCAAGGAGTAGAATAGAGCAAGTTAACAGCTCCAAGGGGAGCCACTCCAGGGGGTGCAAGTTCATTTAAGCAGCCCAGATTCCAGAAGCCAGGCCCCGCTCAGCAGGGTAGAGTGCAGGGAAGGTGACAAGGAACCACCCTTAATGCCTTCTCCATCCACAAGGGAGGTGGGGGCAGCTGCAGGACACAGTGCTGTTGGATAATATTGGCTCAAAATTGCTTAGACACCCAACAAGGCCAGCTAGACAACAGGCAGTTTGAAAATAAAGCCTCTGCCTCTTCCTCGTGTTGTGATATGTCTGAAGACAGTGACAGAAGCCTCTTCCTCTACCATGGAAACCAAGAGTAGAACCGCCCAAAAGGAAAAGATAAAAGCAACAATGAACTCTTGAGGGGTAAAGGCTTAGTACAGAGATGGCCATTCACTGTCCCATCCGAGCTAAATGTGGGAAGCGGGAGCTGCCAGGCCTGAGACCATCCACAGTCATCTACACATTCAGTCTCCTCTCCTGGTCTCTAGGAAGCTCTGTCTAAGCAAGCCCCACTTAACATTTTCCAAGCTGGAAGTTTCTGGTCCTCTCTTCCTTCTCTTTACCCAAAACATTACTAAAGGACTCAGAGCTGTCGGAAGTTCACAGTTAACTAGGATTCACGAGACTGTGGAGGTAGCTGGCGTAAGTAGGAGCAAACGGAAATACGAGAAGAGACAGCTTTAGGTCTAGTGGGATTGGTACTTGTTCCAGTGGCAGCAGTACAAAATGGTTACAGGGGTTTTCTTTATTCCACTTGCAAACTGAATTAAAAAAAAAAAAAACAAAACGAAACACTGTAACAGTAATCATGCCGGTAATTGTCCTTAAGTTAGAACAGTGGCATGCTTCCAAAAACATCACCTAAAAACAAATGTCTTAATTCAACCAATTCCCACTGGCACACAACAACAATTATAGAGTCCAGCAAAAGTCTCCTTACAATCAGCCAGGACTGCAGTTACACAGTGAGTGACCTGGCCCTGGAGCCTCAGAGGACAGAAAGAAGGCAAAAAGTACAACTGAGCCTTTGGCTAGTTCTCATCATGTGTACCTGTGATGCAAATATTTATCCAAAGCTTTTCTTCGGCTACTGCAGTTATAACACACCAAGGACTTAATGGTTTAAACAGCATGTTTATAGCCTCCAAATTACTGATGGAGATTATCGCTTTTCAGAGACTAAAGTGTTAATTAAAGTCAGCTGCAACCCACCCTTCTGAGAATACTAGTGAACTCGAACATGATTATGTACTAGAAGCCTTACATGTATCACCACCACTAGCTAGACAAATATATTTTATCTAGTAATGAAATATCTACAGATTCAAGAGCACGGGCTCAGAAAGAGAAGTTTTACTAACCTTCAAATCCAAGCATTTATAGCTCTGTCAACTAAACAGATTCAAAGCAGAATCTTTCCTTCCCTCCTTTTTTCACTGCATTGTTCCTTGCACCTGATTCGACGTCACATCTTCGCTGTCTGTCTCCCATTAGAATGCTGGCTCAGCCTAAGTCTATTTACTGCTATATTCTCTGATAGAATACCAACTGATACACAGTTGAGGCTCAATAAATATTTGGGTTGGCTGGCTCAGAAATAGTCTGGAATCACATATCTATGGTCTAAGACTAATAATTCATGAACATACATACATACATACATACATACATACATACATACATACCTAGTCTCCAGGCCTGTTTTTAAAGGAGGTATACATTAAGTCAAATACCATCAAGAAATGTTAAGTGACCTTCCGACACAAAACAATCTATGAACAAGATCTTGGAAGAAATTAAAGCACCTGGAGTTATGCATTTTGTAAGAAAGAACAGAAATGACATGAAACAAAATAGTTCATCGTGGGTCCCAACTTCTTGTTGCCTCAAAAAAGAATGTCATAAAAGTGCTCCATACTTACTTGTTGGCTCTCATGCCTTCTCTCCGGGTGGCCAAACCTTCTGCAACTAGCGACTCTGCAATGTTTTCCCCATTAGTATCTGAGGGAGAAAATTAACCACATTAGTATCTGAGGAAGGAAATGAGCCACAGGAGCCAAACCTGCCTCTGCCAGCAACAGCACAAAGGAAGGACCATTCATTTTCATCCTTGCTCTTCAGGATGGGGATGCTGTGGAGAAAGGCACTGGCAGAGAGGCAGCACTGAGCTTCTCAGGAAACTCCCAAAACATTTAGTCTCCATGATAATCTTTCTTCCCAGGACTTTGTTTCTAATTTTCTTGAGTATTCCTAGGCCAAAATCAATCTTGAGAACCACGGGAGACTGGCATGGCATACATGGGAGGTAGCTCCGAAGAGTGATGAGACCCTATTATTGAACAAAAACTCAGCTTCATGGCAGCTTGAAAAAGTTCTTTCAGAATCCTGTCTTCCCCTCAGAAGCAGGGCTTGCACTTGCCCCCCTGGTTCTTGTGAGAATGAAATAATACAACACAGTGCCAAGGCAATAAACTCATTCAGTACATCCATCACACATACACCAGAAAGTCCAATTCCTCTCCATGCCAAAGGACACCAAGACAAGCCACCCAGAATAAGACTGACTAAGAGGACAGTGTGTAGGTTTTCTTTCACAGAGCAGCTAACAGATCAGGCAAAAAAAAAAAAAAGACGATAAACATAAAACTTAACCTGAGTAAGGTTCGTCCTGAGTACCTGAAACATAAAGTGCATTTCCATTCCACTGAAACAGCTTTTAGTCTTGGTATGTCTCTTAAATCTTTGTCAGCTAAAACGATAAAGGAAGACATCTTTGCAGTAATCACTACATAAAAATCTTTAATATGGCAGAGAGCAATCTCCCAGATAAACTATAACAGAGCATCTGGTTGATAGGTAACATCAGCATAGAATTTTATTCTGGAAGAGTTGACCTGGTATATTAGCTACATCCTTACTTTGTCAAGCACTAATAAGCCCATGTGCATACATACACACACATGCACACACCTCTAGGGCCTCGCCACTAGAAGACTCAAATTTCAACAAAGGCAAACTCTGCATTTCTTTCTCTCCCAAGAAATGCTGAGGGCAACGCTTATACGAAGAACTATCCTGTTCTGTAGCTAAGCAGCTGGCCCTTTGTCCTGAGGTTACTGCTGAATTCAAACACAGGACTCACTAATATTAGTAAATACTACAATGGCTTCCTCAAAACACAAGACTTCTAGGGTGGAAAGTCAAACCAAAAAATGCAACAATGAGGAAAAAGTTGAGTACTGAGATACAAAAAAGTCAGAAGAGAGAAAAGAATGAAGCCCCAGTACACTATCCACAACACAGCACAAACTCTCAGAGACTGCCGTGTTACAGAGCACTCTGAAATGCTGAGACCTTTAGGAAGTGAGTTCTCAATAGAGGTGACAGTTAGTTAGTGTTCATTGACAACTTAACCAGATATGGAATCACCTAGGAGCCACAACTCCAGGCGTCCTTTTGAAGGAGTTTCCAGAGACATGTGAGAAGAGAATGCCTACTCAGAGCACGGATGGCCCCATCAGGTGGAGTCCCTGACTACAAAGAAAGGAAAAGAAGAAAGTAAGCAGAGTGCCAGCTTCACTGCTCTCCTTCAAGACTGGAGACGAAATGCGGCCAGCCACTCCATGGCCCTGCTGTCAAGTCTTCCCCAGCCACGACGGACTGCATATGCTTACACGGTCATATCAAAGCAAACCTTCCCTTCCTTGAGCCACTTTCTTCAGGAAAACTAACATAGAGTATTTCTCATGAAAGGAGAAAAATGCATTCTTTGAGACTGAACCTTCAAAGGAAGCAACAAAATGTGACAGAGAGTGAGGAAAGGTAAACATATCTATTTATAAGCCAAGGATCTCAATCTCACATATTTACCAAATTATGAATAAGAGAGGCACAACTTGATAGCATTCTGGACCTGGTAGATAATTATTTTATCTTCAAAAGTCAGAGGAGCAGCCTTGGTGGCATACACCTGAAATCCCAGCACTCAGAAGGCAGAGGCTCTGAGTTCCAAGACAGCCTAGTGTATATAGTAAGTTCCAGCCCTACACTAAAGTCAAGAGACGTATCATCTTTCTATAGTAAGTTGTGGGCTAACCACAAGTTCTACTCTCCCACCCTCAAAGAACTGGGCAAGCTGGCTCCATTGTCATTCTCAATTCACTTTTCTAGAACTTGTACAGCTAAGCTCTGCCTTTATGGGATGTCATTAGCTTTACTTCTAATGCTGGCCTAGAATCAATACTGGCTACTCAAACAGATAACCTAAGTTGTTATGGTATTAGGAAGACTTCTAATTAATTAACAACAGAAAGCTTAATAAAGAACAAAATCTGCTCCAAAACTCTCCATGTATGTGTAGCTCTTGTCTAGAAAATGAAGTCTTTCATTCTCCCACTGCCCACTCAAAACACTATTCTCAAGATTGGCACTCTCTGTATCCAATCCCAAGAAGATCACAACTTCTAATAGCCTATGAATCATCTGGCTAAACAATAAGTGTTTCTGTGTGCTCACACAAAGTTAATGATGATATATATACCATGTCAAATCTAGTTGCTTTACATTATCTTAAAGCTAGCCCTCAAAAGCTTACAAATGAAGAAACTAGGGCCTATAGAGGCAAAAGGTAAAAGGATACAGAATAGGAAAGTCAGAATTCTAACCTCATCTATCCAATTCCAACGCCTATTTCATTGTATTTTATTTCAAACCATGAGACAGATTTTAACAATAACAACTGTCCCCAAACAGATCTTTTGCTAACAAATCCCAGAAAGAAGAGAAGAACCATGAGATAGAAGAATGCAGAAAGAAATATAGGAAATCTATAGGAATTCAATTAGCACTCTGACCCCAGAACAAGGAGTTGTTGAGTGGCCTCTATGAGAGGAAGAATGCTGCAGTAAACCACAGACCCTACACCAAGCCAAGAAAGCACCAAACAAGGACCAGGGATGGTAGAGGTATACAGCCCACACCAACTGTCCTAGAGTTCTAGCCATGGAGGCCCATACTGGCCTTCTGCCACATGAAAACTGATCCTTGGATTAACTAACAAGTGCATTTTCCTTGCTGCTCACCTTTTCCAAGGTAGATCATCCCATACTCGCGTCCCTGGGGAGTCTTGTTTTCTATCGTGAAACAGACTTCCTTCCCAATCAGCTTCTTGCGAAGGAACTCTCGAGCAGGAAATGCCCAGGGCTGAAAGACAAAACAGAACAAGGGTTGCAGAAAAACTGCCTACGCCAGACCCCAGGCAACATCAAAGCAACTTCATGTCTTCAATAAAAATATTTAGACACCTTCCCCAATCTCACTAGGCCAAAGATACTACCAACTGCACACTGAGGGCCTCCTAAAGAGGTCTAGCAGTTGATTAAGTAGCACACAGGCCCTTCTCAGACAGCAGCAGTAGCACTCTCCTCCGCACTCTTGCTCTGTTATGGCTTACTTTTGTACAATATTTGCCAACATTTTTATAGCACTTAGCACGTGCCAGCCAGTGCTCTGACTACTTTCCATAGATCATTCCAGTCCCTGAAATGGGAAGCCCCTCCAGGAACCACCTAGCAGCGGAACATCATAAATAACTACTACTGCATCTGCTCATCTCCTTCTAGTTTACAAGGCACTTACTTTCCCTAATGCCAGTTCAAGTCAGGGCTGGCGTGGTGACAAGCTTTCAGTGCTGGTACTACTTGGGAGTGAATCTCTGCTCCAGCAGGAGCCTTATTATTTATGTCATTCCCACCACCATTTCAAGGACAGTAATAAGGTTTAGATAGCAGTCCCCAAAATATTTCCTCGTCTACTTCTACACTGGTCTGAAACTTGGCATTTGGCCAGTGAAATGGCTTAGCAGGTAAAAGCTCTTGCTGCACAAACCTGACAACCTGAATCCAATATCCAGTCCTATCTTGCAAAGAGAGGACAGATGCCTGAAAGAAGTCCTCTGGCCTCTACATGTATACTCTTAAAACACACCACACACACACACACACACACACACACACACACACACA
>JADRCD010220871.1:0-10680 GCA_019843815.1 Montemys delectorum | reverse complement strand
GCTGAATAGGGTTAGTCCATGGCTGTTGTGGCAGGAAGCATGGCAGCAGGCAGACAAGAATGATGTGGTGCAGTAGTTCTTAAGGCAGATAACTGGGAATGGTATGGGAAGCCAATCTCCAGTGACACGCATCCTCCAACAAAGCGACACCTCCTAATTCTTTCCAAACAGTTTCATTAAATGAGGACCAAGTATTCATATGTTTGAGCCTATGGGGCCATTCTTATTTAAACCACCACAGAAGAGAAGATATCTTTTCCCCTCATTGGATAACTCCTCCATACCTGACTATTACATTTTCTAGGTTTGCATTAATTTTTTTCACTGCCTGGCCATTTACTCAGGTCATTAGAATTTTTTTTTTCTCATTTCAGGGCATTTTCAATCTGCTATCAGTTTTTTTTTTTTTTTTTTTTTTTAAAAAAAAAAAATCTTGGGCCCAGTAATTGCACACTACTGTGTTCCCTTGACTACAGCTCTATGCCTTGATGGTTCCTAGGAGAGATAGCGTGTGAAGTCTGCCAGTTCCCAGAGACAGCCAACCGTCTCTGTGGCTCAGTCTGGGTAGACAGACATTCCTGGAAGCAACCACTCAGGAGTGCTACTTTTAGAAACAATAGCAGCTAAGATCCAAAGTGGGAGCCAGGACACGGCGCTTTATCTTTCCTAATTCTCTCAAATAAGCAGCTGTTTGAGGCTGCTTACTGAGTGGATAGCTGAGTGCTAGTCACCATGCAACATAACCATCAGGGTTTTTCCGTCATAAAAAGTGTGGAATGTCCACAGAGCTAATCTTTTGCTGTAGCAGGTTGGAAATAAGCATCAAAACCCTTAAAATACACAGATTGTATCTCAGTAAATCCTACCTCTTAACAATTTGTCCTGACCGCATAAACTTAGCTAGCACATAGGAAACATTCAGTGAATGTTGATTATTTTAAGAAGGTGGACTGTGTATCATGATTTATAATAGTGGAAACATACATTAAATGCCCCAGGAAGGTATATATCTATAAATATCAGTATCTATAATATACTGGTAGGTAGCAATTAAACAATGTGCCAACAGTTGCTGGATTTGGAGGTGCATCAGGATAAACCAAAGAACCTATTGAAGGTAAAATTATCAAGCCCAAGATATATTTTAACTATTTCTGGAAAGATCCATACTAGAAGAGACTAGAGCTCATATGAACTCAATAAAGGAAACATTAATTTTGCTTAAAGTGTGATCCTTTAAAGTCAAATATGCGCCAGCTTTTCTTAACTTACCATTGAAGAACTGGTCTACTTGTGTGACTTAGTAATGTGAAGCTTGCTTAGGACTGAGGACTGTAGGTTTGTTTGATCCTACATACCACAGAAAAGAACAAGAAGGGAGAAAGGGAGGGAACTGGCATTCATCAATAGTTTCTTGTTTAATCAACTTTTACGTTCCTAACAATCTTGTTTTAAAAGGACATTGTGGGTCCTTCAGGTCCCTGGAATCAGACTTGATTACTATCTATATGTTATTCAATGAGGTAGTTCCACAACCCTGACAGTATCATTATAAAAGTCTCCTTCATCTTCTAATCATGCCATTCCTTCTCTTCTCCTCTGGATAGTTCTTGCTACTTCTTATCCATCTCTTTATAGAAATTACTTTAATATACAAGTGGTATTTTTTTCCAAAGAAAGGGTCCATGTGGAAAAGATTTCACTTTTAGGGCTGTTTGCACAGTGAGTACATTGAAGGCAGCAGACAGACTGCAGGCAAGCACGGCAAAAGCACTCATCCATCTCTCGAGGTTGCTCCCGCTGTTCCAGCTCCAACTGTTTATCTGCAGTTCTGCGATTCGGAAGTGGCTGACAGCACTGGTTTTCTTTCCGGACAAAATATCTACCTCAGAGAGTACCATGTTCATCTGGATGCATTAACGTGGGGGATTCAAAGAGATTCTTCTTTTTCCCAGTATTTACCATTGTTGCCTGAGATCATGGGGCCAATATAGACTGAGTCAGTGGGAGTGTTCATATACTGCATCTTAGGTGGGCTGAAATCCTAGTTTCTTATCCTTTCTCCAGGAACAGCTTCTCCAACAACTGAAACAAACAAGAATATAATGTTTATTTGTGCCAAGCATGGGTGGCTCTATCATTTTCCTTTAGTACTGAGTGACTTGCTTGTACGTAAAGTAGTGGTCACCCACTTTTGTTAATTTACTTTTTTGTGTGTGTGTAGGTATGTGTACATGTGTGTCTAAGCATGTGGAGGCCCAGGGTTGATGTCCAGAACCATCCTCCATTGCTCTTCCAACTTAATTCATGGAGGCAGAGTCTCAATCAAACCCAGAGGTCACTGATAGGGTTAGTATGACTAGACAGTTGTCTCCATCTTCTGAAGCTGGAATTAAAGGCAGGTTGCCACACCTACCTGGTATTTCCATGGGTTCTATTTGTAGGTGGACACATATGTGGAGGACAGAGGTCGATGTCAGCTATCTTCCTCAAGTCCCCCTCCAACCCTTACATTTGGAAACAGGGGGTTTCTCTGAGCCTGGAGTTCACTGTTTTAGCCAGCCCAGCTGGACAGCAAACCCCAAACATGCTCTTATCTTTAACTCCCCAGTGTTAGAATTACAGGCCAGCTCCTTCATTGAGGTGCTAGAGATCAAACTCAGCTCCTCATAGTTACATGGCAAGCATTTTGCTTGCTGAGCCATCTCCCAAGCCTCTGTCCTTTTGTTTCTTCATAGAACAGCTTTTGAAAAAAAAAATCCCAGCTTTGGCTCAGACCAAGAGGAAGAGAGCAAGAAATCTATAGAGAGCAGGATGTGGAGAACACCCCAGCTACAAAACAGAAACAGAAACAGTGGCTGAGCAGGGAGAAGAATGTTCTAGAAAGAGGAAGTATGGAGATGATTACAAAGTGCAGACTCTCAATCTGAGTTGTACTCACTGGGATTTGCCAAGTTTGACTTCGCTTGTGCAGTCATTGCTGTCCTCAGCAAAGCAGGGCTCTTGGCCCAGTCTGTCTTTTTCTCTATTAGGACTATCCAAGTAGTGTCAGGCTCCAAAATCCCATTGACTATCCACATCGTTGATTCTGTCTCTGTGTCAACTAGGCCCCAGAGCCTAAGAGCCCTGGGTTGAATTTCAGCTCTGCTGCTCCTTAGTCGGGTGATCTTGAATACATATATCCCTTATCTCTCTAAGGTTCCTTACATTCAAAGACACCATTGACACCACATAGTTTTGATAGCCAAGTGAGCTAATATATGAGCATAAGAGTGGAGACAAAGAAATGGTAATTACATTGCAGCTGATATCATTGCTTATTTTTTTTACTCCTATAATTACCTGCTTATGCAATTTAATAAGAATTTATTGGGTAAGCTATTTAAATGAAACAAATATACTATCAATCAGGTAGTAGCATGGGAGAGGTTAGTATATCAAATAGAGACATGTTTCTTTCTGGGGGCTTGGATAATTTTAATGTCCTAACTTATGTTTTAGATTCAAATCAATGACAACATATAAACATGAAAGTGAAGTGATATACTTCATAGCTGCTACAGTGATAGCCCGACCTGGTTACATGCATATGTTTATGTTTTTACATTAATACAACATGATATTATTTAGTAAGATTTTGTCATTTATTTATTTATTTATTTATTTATTTATTCATTTTTGGCAGGGTCTTCCGCTCTGGCTGTCCTGGAACTCACTCTGTAGACCAGGCTATCCTCAAACTCACAGAGATTCACCTGTCTCTGCCCCCTGAGTGCTGTGACTAAAGGAATGTGCTACTAGGCCTGGTTTTGTTTTTCCTCTTGAAAATTTGGTTTCTACAGAAAGGAAAAAAGTTTGTTGAAAATCTGAGTGACTTAGTCCGGTTGTAAAGACTACAGGTGTATGAAAGTTCTCAGTGCCCTGTTCCCCAATCATGAACAACCTTGGGCATGAATAAAGCTAGACGAGTAACTAGGTGACTTAATTATTCCACTTTAGCTAAATAAATATTGTGTGTCCATATGCCATGCACTAGATATCTGGGATTCAAAAATGAGCAAGTCACACTATAACCATGGAAAATAAAAACAGGATTGTAAAAATGTTGAGCTCATGGACATTGAGCATTTGAGAAATGTCGCTGTGCTCATATCTGGTTATTAGAGCTCATATCTGGTTATAAGGGTCTCATCAGTCTCTCTGTCTACAAAAGTCTGGGCTTACACGGACTTTTCAGATCGCTGGTTTATCGGGTTAGACGTCATTGACTTTTCATCTTATGAATGACAGCCAAAGTTTATGTCCTAGAACCAGGAGCCTGGGTGAACCATTTGCCAGGACCCTGAAAACTAACTTTCTCTGTCGCACAAGCAGTTGTTGTAATCAAATTGGCATCGTTCCTAGAGCAGGCTGTGTGACTCAGTGACAGTTGCAATTGGAGGATGGAGCTGGAGACAAAGAGGTCATAGATCAGTAAATCACAGTGCTGATGGCCAGCAGGGGCTAGAGATTTTGATACAAGTGCAGCGCCCCTGTTCTTTAAGAATTATTTATTTTACTATCATACACCAAACATGCTTCATCCTGTTTCAATGCCTAAAATTTAAACAATTTTGGTGCCCCAAAGACTTAGTTCAATTCTGCAAAATCATTCTATACTAAAAGCAAACTCCAAACACGGAAATAGCATTCAGCCTTTCCAGTAGTTTTAAATCTGTGGTTTGTAGCTTCAATGCCTACTTCTCATTTGAAAAACACAATCACTTTTTGAAATCCCTTAGATTTAGTATTCACCCCAGGCTAGATTAAACTATTTACAATTGGGATAACAGAAATGATTTCTGAGAGAAATCTTCAAGCAGGCATTTTCCCTTGTTTTGAAGTTTATATTTTATTAAACAATAAAGTTACATATCTATATCTGGTTTCTAAGTTATACATATGCATGGCCAATGGTCATATAATTTTGCATTGATTAATAACTATGATCAACTTAGGGGAGTATACAAAATGCTGAGAGATACAAGTGAGGATAAGATATAAGATTCAAGCCGGGTGGTGGTGGCGCTCGCCTTTAATCCCAGCACTTAGGAGGCAGAGGCAGGCGGATTTCTGAGGTCGAGGCCAGCCTGGTCTACAGAGTGAGTTCCAGGACAGCCAGGGCTACACAGAGAAACCCTGTCTCGAAAAACCAAAAATAAATAAATAAATAAATAAATAAAAGATATAAGATTCATAGCTTAGTGCATTCCTCTTCTTTTTCTGATATCAGCTATCTGACACAATAACATGAAAATGTTTTTATAATAGCAGAGATATCCTAAATTGTGGTTAAGTACAACTATGTACTACTATGTGTCTTCATCCATTTGTTCTTAGATACAAATATCTGAGTATTTGAGGCCAGTATAAATAGCTGGAAGCTATTTCTCACGTTGGAGGCTGTAAATTTCAGCATCAAGATATATTTGGTCCCTGATTTCTGTTTCCAAAGGGGATTGTTAAACATTTTCCCTTCACTTGGTGTAAGATGCCAGAGCAGAATTTCAGTGTTCTCTTGATTTCCATTCTAGGCCCTACAACCCATTCAGAATGGAGGATCCTTCATGACCTGGTCACTTCCTCAAGGTCATGCCTCTTAGTGTGTTCCATTGGAGATTAAGTTTCAACATAAATTTTGGAGGGATACATACACTCAAGCTGTAGTACTGGGTAAAGACAAGCAAGTGTAAATTCAGGACACTAAGAGAGAGGGTCCAAGATTCTGAAATTAAGTCTTCACATATGCTTACACTATTGGAACTTGGGGAGTAACTGTACCACAGCTGTAGGCTAAGACTCTGTATGTTGCCTGACTCAGAATCAATGTGATTAACTAAACACTGGGCTTTAAGGTCAGATGAGAACCTGGTTGGTTCTTATTTCTGTCTCTTACGTGGTCACAAACAATTTACTTAACCTTTGAGACTGAGTTTCATGATAATACCTATTTCACCCAGTGGTTATAAGAGATAATGTGTGTGCTTATCACCGGGTCCCTATATACTAAATAACAGCTGTTGTGATTACGTCATCACCTCTATATCTAAACAGTCATGGATGAAGGAAGCCTTGCCACACTCCGCCTGCATCTAACTTTTCCCTTTCTCATTAGTCAGGCGGCAACTTGATAAGTTGCCCCTAAGGCGGAACACAGCCAGAGCTAGAGGAAATGGCAGCATGGGGTCTTGTTCTCTGTGTACTTTGCAGAATGAAGAAACTGAAACCTATTTATTTTATTTATACCAGTGCCCTTGGTGCCAAGTGGAGTCTTCCTCCGAAGGAAACAGACAACAAGCTAACTTCCCAAGGAGGGAACAACAGTTAGCTGATTCATGAACAAAGGTTGTAGCTACAGAACACTCACTTGGCTGAAGACAGCAATTTCTTAGCTGCTTAAGGACTGATCCCAACATAAATTACAAACTTGAAATTCAGAGATGTTTGCGATGCTCCAAGACATTAGTATCTGCACAAAAACAGAAAGCCAAGTCTGGAAGAGATTTCACAGCTCATTTGTCCATACTTTAAAAAAAAAAAAAAAAAAAAAAAAAAGAAAAAGAAAAAAAAAAAAAGAATATGGAAGTTACAAAGCCAGAGAAAGGAAATACTGTAGTCTGTTCTCTATGATAGGGTAGGATCATAACCCACCCCCATTCCCACCTCCCCACCTCTAGCCAAGGTGCTGGGCCTTAGAGAGAAACATAGGGTGTAAGGGATCTAAGAGCCACTGGCCTTGCTAAATTTAGAGTTGGCTTCTGCTTATGTAATTTGCCTTGTGTTTTCAATTATTTACAGGGATATATTATTTATATACATCTAGAACTTGTGCTTTTAGCACTCAATAAGCAGGAATAATTTATAGGCTTGTGAGAGCTTCCTGTCCTTCCCTTTCAGAGCCGGCTCTTTTGCATTGTTAATTAATTGTTACATTTCTGTCTTGTGCAACTTCCTTTCCTGGCAGTCTTGTGGTAACTGGCCAGAGAGAGTTATCTTCACTTGCACATTCCAAAATCCAGGTTAATTTTCCTGTCAGTCATTTCTCTAACTTCCCAGAGCCCCATGGCATGACCCAGCTGATTAAGGCCCTACACACCCTGACATTCTACCAGAAATGAATGCTAGCTTTTTTTTTTTTTTTTGTCTGCTGGAAGTACAGTTCCTTGTTTCAGCTCCCCTCCCCGCCCCCTTGTTTTTTTAAGTAGTCAAGTTACTGAACTGCTCCTTTCTCCGTCTTTATTCCTCCTCCTGCTTGACCCTGACTTAATGATCTGTGTCATCCTGGTTCCTGAGCATTCCGGCAGTCGTTTAGGTTAAAGCCAGAAGTTAAGATCCACAATTTGCTCTTTTCAGCCTGTGCTGTTTACTCCTAGGTGGTCCTAACTGGGGCTTCTTATGGATGGTGCTTTGATAGCTGTCATCCTGCTGTAACTGAAGTCTTGATGACAGCTGCTAAGAAGTTAACTGGGTAGGTGCTTTGGAGAGGTGGCTGGCTGTGACAAGGTCTAGGCAGTGTGCTGGTGCCTTGTCCTAATCTTGATTATCTTTGAGGACAGGATACTTGAAGGCCAGAAGTTCCTGTTTGGGTGGGCTAGCCAAAAACTGATTGGAACAAAGATGGCCACCACAGTGACTGCCAGATGACCTGTAAATTCCTTGTAATTCTATCTGCATGCACAAATGGCTCCTCCCTGCAAGCACCATGGCAGTTGGCATTAAAAGAATCAGGAAAATATCAAAAAGACATAAATCTCTACCAATTTCTAGAAGAGATGTGAATATCCCTCCCCCTTTAGGTTACTCAAACCCTTATCTTTTGTTCTTTTACACTGTATCTCATAACCTCCTGACCCCAACAGATCTATTCAACAGATGCTTGGTATTGTCATTGGATGATTCTAGAGGAAGGTTGACTCAATTTGGGATTAAAAATCAAAACAAAACAAACAAACAAACAAAAAAACAAAACAAAACCCTGGCAATGTTGAGGTGAAGGCCCCCAAAAATTCACCCCATAGCTAGAAACCTGGCAGAATGGCAATGTAGGCCTTTCTTTTTCTTCATGGACCAAATGGAAAAGTTCTTTGGCTGTTTCTCCCCAGCCTGGAGAATGTAGCTCTCTCCCTAGCCACAGCTTTTGGAGAAGTTAAGATAATGAGAATTACAAAGTTTTCCTCAGTGGAAAGTAGGGAGAAAGATGCGCTCATCTCGAGACTCTGTGTGTATGGATGCTATCACTCAAGAGCATGAGATCTTAGACTGTGACAAAGGCCTTAGAGCTTAGCTGCTTCTGGAACATAACTGTCTAGACATGGAGGTAATCACACCCTAGCAACCATGTAGTTCATAGGCAAAAGAACCACCCAAGGCCATTTTTCTTTCCTCAGCCTTGTCAGATTTTTTTCTTTTTTTCTTTCTACTTCATGGCATGGTAATAATAATCAATCAAACTCCTAGCTATTGACTGACAGTGATAAGTGAATGAATGAGCATCTTAGTGACAGCCATTGAACTCTCCAGACCTGGCCTTGTTCAGACCAGGACCTCTTTCTGCTGTGTGACATATGTGTTAGGAGCCCTGACAGCAACTGTCAGTCAAGGCTTAAGAAATGTACTGGGACGCGTATACTTCATAAATGTGTCAGGAGCCCTGACAACAGTTGTGAAGGCTTCAGGAATGCTCTACAATGCCCTTGGTTAGGTAACTCTGGCTATCCACAGCTCCGGCTGTCTGGGTCCTCCCTCTTGAGAGTTTTATTTTTTTAGCACACTGCAGGGATAGATGCCAAAAGGTTCTAGTGCCTTGTAAGGACAACTAGACAGCCAGAGACGTCTACTTAGTACTAGTCAGTTAGGCCAAGTAGGTGGTAGTTGACAGTGTAAAAGTTGAAGGAGAGGATTCTGGGAAAGATGATATTAAAGTGCCCCAGGAAAATTCTTTTGGCTACAAGATGTGTATTAGCTCCATATTAAAGCCATTTTAAATAGCGAGTAATTTTTTTAAAGGTGCCCAAAGTCTACATTTTAAAAAGGCTTCCTGTGTGACATCCTAATTCTGTACCTTGAAGCGCAGCTAACAACTTCTTGTTGACCCTTTTAGGAATGTTTAACACATGCCTAAATTGTACATTAAATGAAATTGAAAGAGAGGACAAGGGAAGTTGCCTTTTTTTCCTTCTCTAGTCCAACCTTTCAAAGTTATGCTGCACTCCTCTTGGCACTGGCCCTGAGTAGTAAGTACCTCAGTCAGACCCTGAAGCTTTTCCAACTTGTTTGGATGTTAAAACATTTGCTTTTTTCTTGATTAAAAATAAAAATAAAATAAAATTCTAGAGACCTTCCTAACTCCTGTTTATAGCCAGAGGTTAGGCCTGGCTTGGTTCAGAAACCTTCAGGGAGAAAGAGAGAAAGGGGCTGTAGTGTCTGGCTTTCCTCTTCTTAACCTTGCTTTTCCACCCGGCTGGACCCATACTGATCCCAGGATCCTTCAGGACGGAGGGAGGGGCCGGAGACAAAGTAGAAAAGAAAAGGTTTTAGTGAAACAAAATAACTCATGCCCATAATCTCAACATTAGGAGGGAAATGGGCAGGAGGATAGCTGCAAGTTCCAGGCCAGCTTGGGCTAGAGTGAAACATTGTCTCAAACAAAACAAAACAGAAACAAAAACAAACAAAGCATAGAGAAAGGGATGAGGTCTCACCTAAAGGGGGCCATAATTGGAGACCTATTCCTTTTTCCAGTGCTCTGGCTTTTTCCTGCATAACTTGGTTCTGTGGGTTTCTCATGGACTCCAGAGATCCAGTGAGGGCTTTCAGTTCTCTTGAACTGTTTGTTTTAGGAGATCTCCAAACCTCTAAGGACTCTTCCCAAATAGAATTTTCTACTTCTCCAGCTCCCACATGATTCCTCCCGAGACAGTCCTGCTAACACAAGCCACAAACCAAAGCCAGGACTTTTCTCCAGCATAGATGTGACTACTTTCTGGGATGATCATTTGGCTCTTTGGAAAGGTTTGGAGACTTTGCTCCAGAGTCCTTGTTTCCACCAGAGTCCCTTTTCTTTGCTCTGTCACAGCGGGTCACTCCTAACAGCTCCAGTGATGGTTAGTAGGGATGAGGGATGCAAGGTTGTGCCTTAAAAGTGAAATGTTTGGGTGTCAAATTGACAAGGAATGGAGTTTTGGTGCTCAGTCACGATTGTCAACTTGATGGTGTTTAGAATTGGAAACAAGTCTCTGGGCATGGTTGTGAGGGAGTTTGTAGATTTGGTTAATTGAGGTGGAAACCCACCCTACATGTGGGTGTGGGCTGAGGTCCTAAGCTGAATACAGAGGAAGAAAGGATTTAGGTGCCAATCCCCACTGCTCTCTGCTTCCTGGTGGTGGATACAGTGTGACCAGTCACTTTCATAGTGGTGAAGCCATGCCTTCCCTGCCAGGATGGACCATATCCTTGAACTATGAGTCAAAAGAAACCTCTTCCTTAAGCTGCTTTTGTCAGTCTTTTGTCCCAGCAGTAAGGAAAGTAACTAAAATGCTTTCTGTCTGGCTTTTAGCCTTTTTCTAGGCAGGGTATGAATCCAT
Organism: Montemys delectorum; assembly: GCA_019843815.1. Lineage (NCBI taxonomy): Eukaryota > Metazoa > Chordata > Mammalia > Rodentia > Muridae > Montemys > Montemys delectorum. The sequence goes on along the minus strand of JADRCD010220871.1, from coordinate 58 downwards.
GGGTGCATCAAGTTCTAGGGAACAACTGGTCAACCTCCAGCACTAGGTTTTTTTTTTT
>JADRCD010220869.1:45754-47810 GCA_019843815.1 Montemys delectorum | reverse complement strand
AGAGAGAGAGAGAGAGAGAGAGAGAGAGAGAGAGAGAGAGAGAGAGAAGGAGAGACTCTAAACAGTAAAACAGGAAAAGGGCATGCAGGAGGAGGCGGAGCTCAGTATAACCATGATAGAAGGGTGGCCACTCACTGTGGAGTTAGAAGCTATGAGATAATTCTAACTACAAGGGGTCCCAGATGACAGGAACATTCCGAGCCATCATTCTGACAAGCATAGTTGAAAAGTTATATCATGAAAATTTGGAGCTTCAGCAGTTCCTGAAATCTATTAGTAAACCATTCCTGGAAGAGCAGCCGGGGGAAGTCTTACACTCTTCATCTGAGTCTCAGAAAATGGAGACAGTTGGGTAAACACGCTGCATGTCTTGGACTTGGTACAGCTTTCTTCAGGAGGAGGAGGAGGAGGAGGAGGAGGATGAAGTCTGTGAGAATGACGGATTTGGGACAAGTTTCTCCACCACTCAAAAAAATAAAGAAGCATAACGTGGAAGTCTAGACTTGAGACTGCTTTAAAAGAGGAATTGCTTTTTAAATTGGTGTGTATGTGTGTGTGTGTTTGTGTGTGTGTGTGTCTGTGTGTGTCTGTGTGTGTGTACCTGCACCCCCCTCCCCAAGTGCATGTGTATAACCACCCTCAAGTAAGTGCAGGTGCCCAGGGAGTCCAAACAAGAGTGCTGGATCATCTGGAATTAGGGTAACAGGATTTGTATCCCCCTTGATAGGGTGATGAGGGTGCTGGGAACTGAACTGGGATTTTCTGTAAGGTTAAGAGATTAATAAGAGATTACCAACCACTGAACCATTTCTCCAACTGAGAAATACATCTTGAAATCAACACATTCTGAATTTGTTGAAAAGTACAAAGAAGTAATTTAATGTGTTATTTTTTTATCACCAAAAACACTCAAGCACAACATGATCTCAACACTTGGTCCCTTCCTCGAAGTAGGGAACTGATGGTTCCCCACTGTTCTTAGAAGTCCACCAGAGATCTTTGTAGGCTATTCTGTATTAACTAATGAAAGGCTGGAACCCCGGCATCCTGTGCCTTGCTGAGTCAGCGTGGTATGGAGGGAGGCCTGCTTTGGTGACTGAGTTGGGACAGGAAGGCTACAGGCAGGGCACAGATTCAGCTGCTCTATTGTTTGAACAGCTCCATTGGCATCACCTTAAATCCTGGACGGACAGTGCTTCACAGCCTACCACTATAGTGGTAATAAATGAAAACTCTCTGAGCTCCGCCCATTACAGATGCTCTGGATCTTGGACAGAAAACACACACACATACTGCCTTTATATTTAAATCTGCCTTTACTAGCTCAATTCCTGGGCACCTCTGAACCCCCACCTGGCTAGCACACACTCCCCTCCAGTATTCCTGAGATAACACTTCCTAAATCTATACTTTATCTTTGCTGCCCTGATTCCTTCTAGACAGCTCTCCCATGGGACCTCTTTCCCTTTGCACCACAATTCAGCTGTCTCATTCTCCTGCTCCTTCGTCATGTGGTCCTTTCTATGCCCCTCTCATAGAGGACTCCTTTCTTCCTTTTTCCTGTGTTTCCTCTCCAGGAATTCTTAAAGTCCCTCCTCTGTCTTCCTGCCCAACCATTGGTTGCTGGCTGGTTCTTTATTGATCAGTCAAAAAAAAAACCAACTGTTAGCAGGGACCCACGGGGTACGTTTGAATTCCCACGTAAGCACAAATCAAACCCCCAACATACCATAACTCACCAGCTTCCTCATTCTCTTGTAGTGTGTTTCCTAACATGATTCATTCTGTCATTTGGCCGTTCAGTCAGTAGACCCCTGTTTAAACTTGTATCATGCTAGGTGTATCAGATGTGGTGCTTGCCTGAGAATTTATGTTCAAGTGGACAGAGCTGACAAAAGATAAGGTCCGAATTTATGGTAATTGCTAACTCAGGTTGGTTTTGTGAGTGATGGGGAATCATAAAGATGTCTTTGAACATTCCCCCAAGTGTTAAAAGCAGTTCATGAGGAGGATCAACTAGCTCTGCCATGGCAGTGATGGATCAACTAGCTGGCAG
>JADRCD010220869.1:35754-40754 GCA_019843815.1 Montemys delectorum | reverse complement strand
TGTCAGTGCATTGGATAAATGAACAGGAATGCAACTTCCAGATAACAGGACAAATGATGCTCTGTGAGACCCCGCCCAACCGTCTTTCACGGTGGCTGTGTCATCTTGCCCTCCCACCAGGAGCATTTGTGTGGTTTTGCATCCTTCCTGTTGCTGCTGCTGCCCGCCCACCCTGATGCCATCACAGAGCTCCTTCACTGTTGTTTCTTCGCATGTCTCTCGGGGCAGGAGCTATTGATTAAATTTTCATATGCTCTTTTTTCTTTTTCTTTTTCTTTTCTTTTTTTTTTTTTGCCATCTGTTTTTGCCATCTTCTTTGCTTGAGTGTATGTTCAAGGATTTGCTGTACTTTTCTGTCTGATTGGTTTCATTGGGGGTTTTAATGGCTTTTAAAAAATTTTTACATTTTTGTATAACTTCTGTGTCAGATGTTTCTTGAAAATAAATCTCCTAGTCTGCAGCTCATGTTCTGATTCTGGACAGTGTCATTTTCATTGGCAACAGAAGAATATTTTGAGAGAGGAAGAGAGAGAGAGAGAGAGAGAAAGAGTGTCTTACTGTAATGCCTGGCCTGAAACTTACAGTGTAGACCAGGCTGGTCTAGAACTCACAGAGATCCGCCTGCCTCTGCTTCCCAAGTGCTGGGATTAAAGGCGTGCGCCACCATGTCTGGCCAAAGAAGCAGTCCTCAAATCCAAGCTAGCAGTTCTTTCTTTTGTGGTCCATGCTCTCAGTGTCCAGTCATGACTGCCCTGTCTGCCAGTGATTGCCTAGTTATTCTCTTGTGGTATCTTCCAGGAGAGTCAAGTTTTACATTTTACATTCACATCTATGATCCGTTTGGGTTAGTTTTTCTGAAGAGCTAACTAAGGTCTCTATCTAGATTCATTTTCTTTTCCTATGTGAAATTGAAGTTGCTGCAGCCTCATTTATTAGAAAGACTTTGTTCCATTGTATGGCTTTTGCTCACTCTGTTTGGACTCATTTCTGGTTCCCCATTCTCTTTCGTTCCCCAGTTCATCTGTTTCTCGGACTATATGGGTATATGTTTAAGATACATCTTGCTTTATTGCTGAGGCTGGCCTTGGACTCACTGTGATCCTCTTGTCTCGGCCTCCTGTGTGACCACACATCTTTAAATACACCTTTTTATATGTTAGATGTTTAAGAGCTATTAACCATAAACCATTCAATTTTATCATCTACCTGGATATAGCTTTACTCTCTAGTGTGTTTAAGAGTGACATTGCTACAGTCATCGTGATAGTCCGGATGGAACCGAGCCAAGTTGGTGACAGGAACACACATGCAACACCATAGTGAGACGTGGAGGAGTCACTAGAAACCCACCATCACAACAAAGCAGTGACGCTAAGAGTGAAAACCACCTACCACTTAAGCATGCCTCTCTCCAATAATAATAATATAGGAACGTAGCACTTGCACAGAGTTAAAACAATCCAAGTAAATGGTAGAAAATTACTTAATTATTTTTTACTCAAGATCATTTTCATAGTCTGCCTTATTATGTATGATACGCTCAAAGGAATGGTATGGAACAGATTTAAAAAGCAATTTGTGTGATACTTCTTCTAAAGCGAGCCAGGATAACTCAGGAACCCGTGTAAACACGACATTTGGTTAGCAATGGATTATGGATGGTGGAATTTCAGGTTCTCGTATTTTCTCTCTCTGCCTATGTTCCTCTGAAATAAATCACAATGCGCGTGCACAAAGAGCTGGGGAGGGTACAGGCTAGGACTGGCCATCTGGATTAAACCAGTTCTCCAAGAATGTTTTGGACTTTGAGTTCAGGGCTCAAGGAACACATGGTCTGACTTATAAAACCGCTTTGTCTCATGGATGTCTTAAAATAAGAAGACCTCAGCTCTGGCATTGGTGCTTCCGGTAAGAGACGAGAATAAACTACAGAAACCTCTGAGGACAGAGGTCGACCCTTGGGGGAGGGCCAACCAAGGAACCCAAGGAAGGAAAGGGAGAAGCGACAAGGGGGCAGGTGTCTTTTTACACCACCTCTGCCCATTCAGGACACTAACCAAAGCCAAGGTGTCAACTTGTGCCAAATGAAATGCATTTTACTCCAATGTACATAAGGGCTGACATTTAAAAGCTGGCTGAGGTCACTCTATACCATTTTTGAAATATTCTTTCTTACATGGGCCTGGGAGATTTGCAGTTTGTCGTTGAGAGAAATGTGTGTGGCTGACAAGTATCAAAACAAGTGCTTTGGGTGTCAGAAATGGGGAGCACTCTCCTGGGGCTTTTAGGCCTCTGTGGACATCTTTTGCCAGCGTCCCTTGGAGGAGCATTTGCTATACAGCCTCTGCCCTCATTGCTCAGAGCCTGGCAGGCATAGTGGAGAGTGAAGAGAGACTCACCTAGAAATGCAGTGGGCTAGCTTGACATAATGGGCTCACAGACATCTGGGACCAAACCAAAGAGATTAAGACATGTACTCAGTTGGCCATCCTCATATTTTTCTGGGATTTTGTAACTAGTTGCTCTCGAAACCCGAGAACCTGCACTGATGGCTGTGTCCCTGAGTCGGAGTCTCTGGAAGATGTTCTTTACAGGTTTCTTCTAAACACCCGAAGTTCTTGCGAGAACAAAGCTGAAATTGCCAATCACCCAGTTCCTGTAATCAGGAAGAGAGTAGGAATCCATCTATGATCTGTTGTTGACAGGTGGCTGTGCTGGCAGTAAAATGTACGGGTGCTTCCCAACCCATGGCTCACTCTGCAGCAATCACAAATAGTCACTAAGGGACTGTCGTTGCTCTTGTATGACTGACAGAAGTCTGAGCTTGGGGCTGTAAGACCAGGGCTCCTGGTATTGCTTGCTGCATGATACAAGTGTGGGCATGGACAGCGTGACTCCAGGCAGTCGCACCCCTCTGCAAAGGAGGTGTACTTTGGCCATTGGTAATGGCTGGCTAGTTCTGTCCACTCGTGAGACACACTGCTTTCCCTGACTTTGCTTCTGCAGCTCCTTAAGATAAGACAGCATTATCAAGGTAGGCTCCACCCCTAACCGGATCTGTGTTTTACAGCTCAGAATGTCTGGTGTCTTCTCAGCGCACACTTGCTTCTGTTTGTGCACTCTCTGTTCCCTTGCCAGACTTACAAGGGGGCATAAATTGTGTGTGCGCGCACACATGTGTGTCTGTGTGCATATGTGTGTGTGTGTATGTTTATACATTTGTTTGGTTTATTTTGAGTCCCAACACCCAGCGTATAGTAGAGATTTGATGATGAGCATGGGTTGGACATGTGATTGCACAGGTCCCCCATGTGTTGGAGCTGATGTGGACGCCAGTTACCCAGTGTAACAGCAGGATGTTCCCAGTACAGGCACACCTAGCACCTCAGTGATGCCTCACTGTTCCTTCTGTCTGCTAGGTGCTTTCTTTCCAATGGTTAATTAGGCAGATAGAAGGAAGTGCTGAGAGGCCAGGCGATATGTAACTCTCTCAAATGAATTCAACTCCTTAATACCTTTGGAAATTTTACAGTTCCTTCCCTAAGGCCTTTGAGTCCCTTCTGTTGGTGTGGCGGTGTTGTGTGGACTTGCCTTTTGGGTGAATCTGGGAGAATCTCTTTGATTCTAGGAGTTGGTGGTTTTGTTTGTTTCTCTCGTTTGAGGAGCATGAGTTAAAAGTTGTCCTCTTCACTACCAAAGGCTATTTCTCTGAGGTGTTTTGGTTAAACAGGTAATTACTCCTTCCCACCCGCACCCCCAGTGTAGACAAGCAGACACTGCTGTAGCATGCAAGGTGGGGGGTGACTTTTGCAAGAGAAAGAGACACAAACAACCTGGGGAACTATGAACATATGAGTGATGGGTCTAGAAAGAGGATGTAGCTAATAGTCAGTTCAAGCGTATTAAGACACAAGCAAAAGTCAGTGTCTTTCCTCCTAAGAGAAATAGGTTGTCCTGGAAATAAGGTGATTGTTACAAATTCACTCCCATAAACTTCCTGTAGTTTGAGCAGCTGGATAAGTGACTTTCTTCAGGCATTGGAGGTGACATGTGTACACATTTTCAGATGGTGGAGGAGACTCCTGGACCATGCAGTCACAGACACTGGGACCTGTCCTTCCTTCCCAGAGTCTGTGCCTTCCTCGTCCCTTCTTTGAGCCTCTTCCCCAGAACCAGTCACTTCTTGTTCTGTGCCCTGTAAGTAAATGTCCTTTGACCCTAGCCTTGTGCTCATGTGTCCAGCTGCCTCCTCTCGTGGGAAGACCAGGGACTCATTGAACAGCGGCTACCAACTCCTTTGACCCCTCGATAATGCCTTTCATGGGAGAGACAACAGAAACTTGTTAAGCAAGCAAGGTGTGAGAGCAAGCTGGGGTATTTCCAGACTGGGATGGTTGGGGCTGCCACATAGCCTCCTCCAGGGTGACAGGAAGGCCTGGAAAGGCCCCTGGGAGGAGAGTGTGCTACACCTGGCACGAGCTGCCTTGGTGTTTTTGTTTTATTGGTGTCTATTGTACAGACCCATCTCCTTTGCCTTCCTGGAGGTAGGCCAGGGTTCTTTTCCTCCATGACAGTTAGCTGTGTGGCTGGACCTTTAGATGGACAACTCTCTTTTTTCAAATGACACTTCTGTGAATGTGCTCATCTTTCAAATTAAACCAATAATATTAAATTTCCTAGAAAGTGAGTTCCTTAGAACAATTTAATTTTCATTGATATTGGGAGCGAAAAGACTAATTTGTTCCAGTTAAAGGAAGGGCAATCTGTTAGCAAAAACAGAACAGAGCAAAACAAAAAAAGATCATTTGGCGGGCTGGCGAGATGGCTCAACAGGTAAGAGCACTGACTACTCTTCCAAAGGTCCTGAGTTCGGATCCCAGCAACCACATGGTGGCTCACAACCACCTGTAATGAGATCTGACGCCCTCTTCTGGTGCGTCTGAAGACAGCTTCAGTGGATTATGCCAGAGTGAGCTGGGCCGGAGTGAGTGGGCCAGAGC
>JADRCD010220869.1:23969-35354 GCA_019843815.1 Montemys delectorum | reverse complement strand
AGTGGGGGTGGCAGAGGTCTAGAGTTCAATTCCTAGTAGCCACACACATGATGGCTCACGGCCATCTGTACAGCTACAGTGTACTCATACACATAAAATAAATAAAATAGAAAATAAATAAATAAAAAAGATCATTTGGCAATAAAGAACCTTCACCCCACTCATTTGCCTAATCTGCCCTACTCAAGAAAAACACACAACACCCTCCCTCAAAGAGGGAACTGTTGAACTCAAATGGAATGTCAACACATACTCTAGGAATGAAGGCTTACTGGCAGAATCATAGTCACACATCTGTGTGGTGTTAGAGTTACAGAACCATGAGGGAGAGTTTTGTAAATCTGACTAGGTGTCAGTCATTCATTGATTAGGTGTGGAAAAGACGTGTGACCAGGTCCTCAGTGACACTCAGGGAGAAAGTTCTGATGCTGTCACCTTAGGCATCCCGGAACAGTCTGCAGCTCCTGGGGATTATTCACACCTCTTGAGATCCAGCTAGGCTTAAAGGCACAGGGGAAAACTCAAGGGGAAATCCTCCAAGCTGGCCTGCTGACCAAGCTGAGCAGCACTCTCCGCCACATGGCTAGTAGGCATGCTTCATTCATTCACTGTGTATAGCAAGTGTGCCAGACTCTGTGACTCCATTACTGACCTCCATCCCCAGCCCTAGAAATGATAATCTGCTGGACAAAGAATACATATATTGTGTGTAGCTAGACGCCACCTTACATTTTTTGCATGCATACAATTTAATTATCATGTTACATATTTATATTCTGAAAGATAAGGCTTACTGCCATAGTACTTTGTAACACAATAATTTTTTTTTCCATTTTATTTTATGTGTAATGGATGTTTTACTGGTGTGTCTGTGAACCACATGCATGCAGTGTCTTGGGAGGTCAGAGGAGGACATCAGGCTTCAGTTTGGTTACAGATGATTGTGAGCTGCCCTTGGGTGCTGGTCATTGAATTGGGTCCCCTGGATGAGCAGCCAGTGCTCTTGACCATTGAGCATCTCCCCAACTCCATTAAAATAATCTTTTTGTTTTGTTTTGGTTTTTTTGGTTTTTCCGAGACAGGGTTTCTCTGTGTAGCCTTGGCTGTCCTGGAACTCACTCTGTAGACCAGGCTGGCCTCAAACTCAGAGATCCGCCTGCCTCTGCCTCCCAAGTGCTGGGATTAAAGGCGTGCGCCACCACCACCCGGCTAATAATCATTTTCTTAATGTCATGAGATATTCTGTCCATTTTCAAGATTTTAATTCTCACAAAGCTGATGAATTTGTAGTCTGTTTCAGCAGAATCGAAGTAAGATCTCCATTGCAATCGACTTTTAATTTCTAATTTCTTTCTCCACTCCCTCATAATTTTTTTTTTTACAACAAAATGAAAGCAGATCATTTTTCCCACATATTTTTCTACGGTCTGAATTGTGGTCACTGGATCACTGTGTTGTGTAAACGTAACACACATAAATGACAGTGAGGATTTTTTTCCCTCACCAAAGATTGGAAAATATTCCAATCAAAACAGCCACACATGAGGATGGAATGGCCATGGCTATTTTTGCTGAAGAACACCATCAGGAATGTAAACGTTCTTCTAGCTGCTCTCTGCTGCCTCTGTGAAGAAATTGTTAATGTCTAGAATAGTGGAGAATAAGATTCTACTCAAGATACACATCCATGGAAAGCAGTCAGATCTTCCCAGATGTTTGTAACCTTGCCAGCTGCCAATTCACTAAGGCCAATACTTGGTTTGGTGGGGAGTGGGTGGACTTTTGTAAGATTCTTAAAACTACAGAGTTCTCTGTGCACTTGAGACCTCACTGGAGGATGATTGAAGATGGAGCTTTGATGATTTAATGGACAGGGAAGATAAGAAACAAATAACATACACGTTAGCTACAATCTCAAAAGCATACTGAACTTGGAAAATAGCCTGGTTAGACTTTTCAGTGTCTTAAGCTAGATTAATTACACAGGGCTGTAGTTTTCTACGAGAAACGAGTTTGTAGAGAACTGAATTTATAATGATTCAAGCCAAGCCCAGAATACCTTCAGAAAACATAGCAATTGTGAGAAAGCGGCAGTTCGCTGTGTTGATATAGACATTTGTACCAGCATTGACGCACTTCACCCTGTCTCACCTCTAATGCATAGGGCATTTGTAGCACCACCACTTAAAGCTTATCCCTGACTAGATTACAAATAAATGAGACTGACTATGGTTATTTTATTTGGCTTTGACAATTACTGGGGGGGTCACCCCTAAGCTACTATTCTAACTGCTGGCCTGGCTACCTCTCCAGCAGTGTGCCCCAGATACTTGCTGTTTCCCCTGGCCATGTGTTCATGGTTTCTCTCCCCTCATGGCAGCTTTCTCCTTTCCTCATTCTTCCTCTTCCTCCTCTTCTTCCTCCTCCCCCTCCTCCTCCTCCAACTCTACCTCATGCTCTCTCTTCTCTTCTCTCCTCTCCTCAGATCTACACCCCAACCAGGTTACTAGAAACCCACCTCCTCTAATCCCTCCAGTAATTGGCTGTAGCCATTTTATTTAACTGATAATTTTAAATCAAGGAACAAGGTTTGCAACACAAAAGCTTGTAAACTTGAGAATTCACTCGTAGTCCTAGACCTTTGGGTACAGAATTTAGCATTATAATACATAACATTGTGCCAAACCTCAACAAGTGTTCTCTGTCATATAATGTATTATAGAACTTTGACACCGTCCTCCAACACATACACTGGAACTCATAGCTATCATCCTGCCCTGTCCTGAGTACTAGGATTATAGGTATGTGCCATAACACCCATCTTACCCTATATATCCCTTATAAACCATTCCTCAGTCTGTTGTTATTATCATAATATTAAGAAATAAATTCAGGCTGGTGAGATGGCTCAGCAGATAAGAGCACTGACTGCTTCCAAAGTCCTGAGTTCAAATCCCAGCAACCACATGGTGACTCACAACCACCCATAATGAGATCTAACACCCTTTTCTGGTGCGTCTGAAGACAGCTACAGTGTGCCTATTTATAATAAATACATCTCTGGGCCAAAGCAAACAGGAACTGAGGGAGTGGGGCTGACTAGAGTGAGCGGGCAGACCAGAGGAAACAGAGCTCCTAAAAATAAATTCCCAACAACCACATGAAGGCTCACAACCATCTGTACAGCTACAGTGTACTCACATACATAAAATAAAGAAATAAATAAATCTTTTTAAAAAGGAATAAATTCTTTGCCAGATGTAATAACTCATAACTGTGATATAAGCACCTGAAAGGCTTAGGTAAAGGGAACTTCTGAAGCCAGGGTGGGACTGTATCAATGGGACAGTTTGAATATTGCTTGGCCCATAGGCATTGGTACAGTTAGGAGGTGTGGCCTTGTTGGAGGAAGTGTGTCTCTCTGGGGGTGGGCTTTGGAGGTCTCCTCCTATGCTTAGGCTCCTGCCATTGCAGAAGAGTTTCCTCCTAGCTGCTTGCTCCAGGTTGCCTTCAAGTCAAGATGTAGAATTCCCAACTCTTTCTCCAGCACCATGCCTACCTGCATGGTCGCATGCATCTTACTATGATGATGTGATGGTTTGTATATGCTAGGCCCGGGGAGTGACACTATTAGAAGGTGTGGCCCTGTTGGAGTGTGTGTGGCCCTGTTGGAGTAAGTGTGTCACTGTGGGTGTGGGCTTTAAGACCCTCATCCTAGCTGCCTGGAAGTCAGTCTTCCACTAGCAGCCTTCAGATGAAGATGTAGAACTCTCAGCTCTGCCTGCACCATGCCTGCCTAGATGCTGCCATGCGCCCACCTTGAGGATAATGGACTGAACCTCTGAACCTGTAAGCCAGCCCCAATTAAATGTTGTCCTTTGTTAGACTTGCCTTGGTCATTGGTGTCTCTTCACAGCAATGAGATTCAAGGGTAGCTGTCAGTGTGTGTGTGTGTGTGTGTGTGTGTGTGTGTGTGTGTTGTGTGTAACCACATACAAACACACACACACACACACACACAAAAGACATTTAGTGTGAGTCAACTAGACTCAGTTCCTGAAAAAAAAAAATGCTTTGTGTCCCTTTCTGGGATCATGTCAAATTACCATCCTTAATTCTTTGGATTCAGATCATAATCTCATTTCTCTTTGCCTCTAGTCACCTAAACGCTAAAGTTTACTGCCCCCTATATTTTCTCTACCTGATTATAGGGTCACACATTCTTCCAGATGATTCATAAATACTTCCTCATCCTTCCCTATTAAAAAAAAAATCTATCGTCTACCCACAGACTATAGGTTTATGCTCTCAGAACACAGCTTTGATCCTGCACACTCCTCAGTAAAGCTCATGCATATGGGCAGACTGTAAAATCGTTGCAAAAAAACAGCCTCTAGAATGACTATAGAATCAAGGCAAAACTATTTATTGTGGCTTTCTATTGGATTCCGTAAACTTGACTTCAAGATCATTTCTATGAGAAAGACTCTTATAAGTTTTCATAAGAAATTAGCTTATTAACATTGTCTTCATACATACTTTTATGCAAAATTACTCAAAGGGCCTCCTTTGAGCATTTCTTGTATTGCTTGCATATAACTATCATTCATAGAATCTTTACAATCTTTATCACCTATAAAATCCTAATAATTTTATACAGTTATCATTTTATTGCATACGTGTGCGTGTGTGTGTGTGTGTGTGTGTGTGCACATACGTGTATCTGTTTCCAGAGATCAGATATCAGCAGCCTTCAGCTGATGTCCACCTTAGTTTTGGGGACAGCCTTTCACTGAACCAGAAGCTCATTGGTTCGGACAGCATGTCCATCCAGCGAGCTCCAGGGATCTTCCTGTCTCTGTCTCCCCAGTGCTAGGGTGACAGGTGTGTAGTGCCGTCCTGGCTTTTCTGTGTGAGTTCTGGGCATAGGGCTCGGGTGTTTATGTTTACAGGGTAGGCTGTTTACAGCTTAGTTACCTCTGGATGTGCCCAGTTCTCAGGGAAGATCAACAGCAGCAACAATTTACCTTAGTCTAATAATAAAACATTAGTAACTAGGCAAATTAGGGTTAGGTTAGAAGGTTACATTTGCACCTCTTTGCAATCTAAGAATGATTTATGAGTACAGGTAGCTATAGAGATAACTTGCCTGGAAAGACTACATGCTCCTGCTGAGGATCCATGTTCAGTTCCCAGCACCCACATGGCAGTGTTCATCCATCTTTAACTCCTCCAGGGGATCCAGCATCATTCTCTAACCTCTGATGACACCTGGTACACACACAGAGCATATGTATAAATGCAGGCAAAACCTTCATACACATAAAGTAAAAATAATACATCTTAAAAAGAATGCTTTGGAGATGTTTCAGTGATGGAGATGTGCTTCAGTGGTAGAGTGTTTGACCAGTTCATTTTGATCCTTCAGGAATTCCAACATTCTCAACGAACAACAGGAGTTGTGTAGTTTCCCAGTATCAAAGGCTTGTCACCTTTGGAAGGGGCCTTGGGAAGTCTTCACAACACTTGTAGGACATGAGTGACGTTTTAGAAATTTCCATAAAATGGTTTAGTTGTAACTTGATCAACTTATTCATAAAATGGGAAACCCCAGCAATGCAGGTGATATTTCTGTCAAGAATCAAAGGTCGACTATTGGGGGGGAGTGGCATACAGCATGGGGTTCCTTTCTTGCTTCATCCCTTGGGAACACATGGCCCGGTGTGCTGTTTTTCTGTATTGCTCTCTGACTATGCCACAGGTGCCTCTCTTTTCATTGGCATCTCCTGGCCTGCCTTTCCTGGGCTGAGACTGGTATGCTTTGTCCACTCTTGTGGCACACCGTTCTCCTAGGCAGACAATGCCCTGCTCCCATAGGCGTGCTTCACGTATCCACACAGCTCCGAGTGCCCTAACCTCCGAGTGCCCCTATTTATTTTTCCACAGCCGCAGCTGCCTTGAGCTTTTTATCAGCACTTGCCAAGGTGTGTTTCTGCTCCCTCCCAAAGGAGGCCAAACTGTGTTTCCCGTTTGACTTCCATGGTGTATCACAGATAACGGGGCCGTGTGTGTAATAGGCATTCAGGATATTTGTCACATTAAACTGATAGTAATACATCTCCTGGGGAATTAACCCATTGTGATTGGATAGGAAGGTTCTATGTGATAACTTGGGAATCTCTCTTCGATTGTTACATTGGGGGGGGGGGTAGCAACCTCTAGGCTGTACAGTACTAGAAACATTCATCCTTGGCTCTTGTTTTGTATATAATGTATTATATGTAGTCCATTGAGTAGATACAAAGTAATGATAGGTTAATGTTTTGTTTTGTATTCAGCTCTGGCTTTTAGAAGCAGCAATGACTCATTGGATATTTAACTAACAGATACTGTGTCATGAAAGGAAAATTCAATTAAAGAAGAGAAAAGCAAACCTCAAATACTCTGAATCATGTTGTTTAGTGATCAAAGTGCAATTGGCCTCAACAGATTTGCTATTTCCCTGAACTTCAGCATGCTCCAATACTCCACCACTAAACCTAATTTTATGCTCCATTTAACATTAACTCAGTTAGGACAAGGAAACAAAGTATGCTTTAAGTAAAAAGTCATGAAGATTTTTATGTCTCTGTCTAAACTTAAAATGCTTGGCTTTGTCTTGGGTTATTTAACATGACAGCTTTACTTGCTGTGTTACCATAGAACTCAACTGGGCAATGATTAAAAGCCCTTGCTCAGGCCCTGTGGCGCACACCTTAATACCACACTCGGGAAGTAGAGGCACACTGATCTCTCTGAGTTCAAGGCCAGTCTGGTATCAGGAGTTCCAGGCCAACCAGGGCTATAGATACAGTGAGAGTCCATCTGGGGGCTGGAGGGGGGAAGAGGGTGGGAAGGAAGGAGAACAGAAGGAGGGAAAGAGATGGGAGGGAGAGAGATGAAGGGAGATCACATTTGCTCACGAGTCACATGACAGAAGGAGTATGGTTTGATCCTCAAGCCTCCTTCAATCATAGTTACCTCATTTGTGTTCCAAGCTTGCAAACGTCTCTCTCCTGCAGGTGCAGAGTCTGGCTCAGGGGAGACCTCAGAGCATGGCCTCCGGACCCAGATTCATGAATCTGAATCCTGCTGCCTCCACCCTTTAGGCAGGCTTAGCAGATAACAGTCTCTGACTCGGGTGCCCTGAAAAACTATTAACTACATCCAGGGGCCATTCTGAAGGTGAAGCAAGTTCATATGTGAAAGCATCTTGTGTTTGGCACGTAGTCAGTACTGAGCATGTTAGGGATACACATGATAAACACCTTTCCTGTAGGTGTTTGGTGTCACCGTTCACATAGGCCAAGTAAACCTCTGTTTCAAAACTTTCAAATAAATAATCTGTTAGATTTGTTTAAGTCATACTAACTAAAAGGACTTTAGACCAAGCATGTATGTATGCCAGTTGATTTATTGGGCATTTAGGGGAATATTTTTATGTGAGCATCTCATATAACAAATACCTACAGGTAACAGACAGAAACTTACATAAACAAAAATACCAACTCCTAGACCCAGGCTAACCACTAGACCACCAGCAACAGGAGGAGTGACACAAAGGATCACATGAGGTTAACTATTAGGAGTGCTCTGGAGCGAAACTCAAGGAACATGCAACACAGTTGCATTTAATCAAAGTATACTCTTAGGAAAAGCAAGGTAGAACTTGTATCTCAACAACACAATCCTTTCTTAAACCTTTTACTAATTCTTTGTAAATATTGCACCATGCACCCCAATCCTACTCATCTTCTCCTTTTGTATTCACCCTTACAATCCCCCTCCTTACCCCCCCAAGAAAAAACCTGTGGAAGTGGCATGTCACAGTGGGTCACAGTATCCCCTTTTGTCCATACATCTTCACTAGCAAATGCTCATTGCCATGAGTTATGGTCTGGTTTGAGGCCTCTGGTTCTGTTCCACTGTTCCCACTGGATCCTCACCTGGACTCTTCTTGGATATTCTGTTTCAACAATGCATTCTTACCTTAAACACCGAGAAAGTCTAGCAAGGCTAAAGATCTGGGCTCCCTGTGTAGACTTAGGTTAAAGAGGTAAGCTGGTTAATATTACTAGGAAATGATCAGGCAGGCCCATGTTTATGATGATGATGGGGATCAAACCTAAACTGATTTTTTAAATACATCCCAAGGTGAGCTAAAGGGCAGAAGGCTCATTTACGGGTCCTCTTTGAGATGCAGTGTTTACCCTGACAGTATCTGCTGCAGGCAACGAGAATTCCCTGTTTGTAATGATACCCTATTCTTGGCACATTACTGTGTGCCTTCGTTCTGGGAGTACCCAGAGGAAGAAGGGCCCTTCATCTTCTTATTCCATTCCAGAGTTCAACCTGTCTGGTTGGCTGGACATATTGCATGAACCATGAAGGGTACAGACTGAAACTGGCTTTGAGTTAGTAGTGAGGGAAAAGGGCTCATTGACCTGCAGAAAGCCCAGGTACTCATTGGTCCCTTGGATCAGAACGTCTGGCAAGGCAAGGAAAACTACAGATAGCAAGCCCCACCAGAGCCAAGTGTTCTACATCCTGCAGCTGTGAAGAGCATAGCAAGTGTTTGACAGGGAGCGAGGGGAGGGGCAGGAGGGGGGTCCTTAGGTATGTGCAGATTCACCTAAGTGAGCTGTGGCTGTCAGAGTGCCATATGCAGAGAAGGAGGGAGGCTCCCATTGCTTTGTTTATCTAACCTATGGACTATATCGGGCAGTCTTTCTCTCTCTAGTACCTTCAGGCCCTGTTGAAGAGTAGCCTTGGCGAGGGACCTTCACGGAAGTAAGGCTTTCTTTCCTTAAGAGAGTGAGAGCTTTGGTTTGTGGTTTAGTCCTTGGGAGCTCTCCATCAGTGCCTGCTTGCCTCCCTCTCCTTCTCCCTGTCCAGGTCAGGATGTAAAGCTCTAAGGTATTGTTCTAACAACCTGCCTCCATACTCCCTGCCATGATCCATAATGATGTAGACTACACTTTTGAAACTGTGAGCCCTCATGAAAGGCTTTCTTTTAAGAGTTGCCTTGGAGCCGGGCAGTGGTGGCACACTCCTTTAATCCCAGCACTTGGGAGGCAGAGGCAGGCGGATTTCTGAGTTCGAGGCCAGCCTGGTCTACAGAGTGAGTTCCAGGACAGCCAAGGTTACACAGAGAAACCCTGTCTTAAAAAAACCAAAAAAAAAAAAAGAAAAAAGAGTTGCCTTGGACCTAGCAGCAGAGCAGTAACAAAGACATGGTCAAGGCAAGTTGTAGAAGGAACATTTAATAGGAGGCTTGCTTACAGTTTCAGAGGGTTAGTCCATGTCTGCCATGGTGGGGAGTGTGGGAGTGGGTGCGGAACTGAAGCAGTACCTGAAAGCTTATATACTGATCCAGGAGCAGCAGGCAGAGATTAAAATAGGGTCTGGCTTGATGCCCCTCCTCCAGTAAAGCCACACCTCCTAGTCCTTCCCAAGTAGTTCCACTAATTGTGGGAGCAAACATTCAAACATGACCTCATAGGGGCCATTCTGAATCAGACCACCACAGTTGGTCTTACCTCATGGCCCATTACCGTGAGATGAGGATTTAAAGTTAAGAGTTGTAGGGCCTACTATCTCGTTAGATAGTAAGTTTCATATCACTGCTTGTCTTTCTTGAGACTGGTCATCTGGAGTGGGGTAGGAGTTAGGCTCTAATATTTGCCTAAGGCGTTGGAAGTCACTGGTCAATCTTTAGGCAGTTAGGGTTGTGTTATTGGAGACTGGGGCAGTCTGCTATCCCTTGTAACCTATTTGCCTCCAAAGTATACTTTGGGGGAAAGTTTGGCATTTTCTTACTTAGTTGACACATTGTTACCATATGGCCCAAATATTTGGGTGTTTGTCCAAGACAAATAGGAAAACATCCGTAGAAAGTCTTGTAGTACAAGAGCGGCGGCTTAGTTGAATGTTTTCCCACCTGGGGACAATCCAGATGCCTTCTAACCAGCGAACAGGCGTCTAGGGACGAATCTCAGATGCATCTTGCTAGGTGAAGGGAGCCAAATTCAAAACGGTATGAGCTGTGTGATTCATTTTGATTATGTTCTGGAAAAGGCAATTGTAGGGACAGTAATTGGATGGCAATCACTAGGAGATGTCATTGGGTTGGGGCACTAAGTGCAAAAGGAGAAACTGAGAGACGACGCTAGAGGGAGGGGAATAATATTCTGTATCATACAGAATACATCACCCATCACCCATCTGGATATAAAATAGGAAGAAGCTAGGCCACTTTTGAGTTGCTGCTTTGTATTACTGGATTTTAAAATGAGACCAATAAGAACTTCTCACTGTCTTGGTTAGCTTCCCCAGATGGTCTTTTCATTCCTCAGTATCGGGATCTAATGAATAGACCCCATTTTCCTTACATCATTTATCTTTAATATCTAGTTCTTCTCTTCATCTGAAAACCTACTGTAGTGTTTTCATTTAATTTTAACATCAAATTCCAGAGTCTTTGTCTGGAAGTTCCCCTCCTCTTCTATTACATTAACTTGCTATTTTTTTTTTCTTTGCAAATCTCCTAATTTCTCATTATCCCTATTCTGTCTGGCTTCCTTTAGCCCCACTCTAGGCTCTGTCTGTGACTGACTGTCGAGCGCAGGTACCTAGGGGAGGCAGAGGTCTTGCCTGGGCAGGAGGAAGATAGCTGCATGATGGAATTTGGTGATCTATTTGTTTCTTGGATTGATTTTTATGTAGGAACCCCTGAAGAAAAGACATGGCTTATGGTTCTTGTGGTTAGTGTTAGCTTTGAGGGAGCGGGCTTTGGAAGCAGCCTTTTCACAGTCAACCTGCCTGTTACCTCTGTTGCATCTGACTTACTATTTCAACTCATTAGGTAAGTCAGATTCTGCATGATTGAAGTCCTGGGTTCTATCCCCAGCACTGCAGAAAAGAGAAAGAGAATCTTTTATTTCCTGTCTTACATTCAGTCTTGGTGAATTTCTGGCTTACAAATCGGTAATCCTAAGAGGGACGGTAAGAAGTGATAGAGGGCGTGTGAGAGGCAGGAGGTTTTACCATGATTTACATGTGGTATAATACATCTCCAGCCACTTTTTTATTTACATGAATATACCTATAGAATGCCTGTGTTCTCTCTTAATGCATTAAGATAGGAACTTCCCTCATTTCTAAGCAGTTTTATGGCTTACGCTTTTGATGACTACATGATGTGTCGAAATTGTCAATGTTTGTGTGTAATAGACAACTCTGGCTGGGCGGTGGTGGCATACGCCTTTAATCCCAGCACTTGGGAGGCAGAGGCAGGTGGATTTCTGAGTTCTAGGACAGCCTGGTCTACAGAGTGAGTTCCAGGAC